>JASXSY010001745.1:0-287356 GCA_034509805.1 Sipha maydis | reverse complement strand
GTGCTATTGCAGATTACTGTAGCGCTGTAAAACGTTCACTTAAAAATTGATTCGTTTACGTTCATGTTCATTATTTTTTTTTTTTCAACTGAACACGTTATTGTTCAAGTTCTATGAAAAAAATGAACACGTCAATTCGGCCGTTCGGTCAATTTTTTTTATTTGATACTTATTAATCACTTACCTGCGTTCTGTATCAATGGTACCTTTAAAAAATGTATTAATTATATTCTACTTTATATGTGGATTCGATACTTAAACGTATTATATTCAATATTTATTACTTAGGCATATAGCTTTCAAATAGTAAATACATTTGAATGATTTTCGGAGCGTGCAAAGTCGTTAAAAATATAAACGTCTTTCACGTTTTATATGAAAAATGTAAGTGACTTTTCGTGTCGTTCACAAAATATAAAAGTGAACGCATAAACGACGTTCTTTTCAAACACTGCAGTATTGTGATTGTATCGAATTAGTTATATGTCTATTAAAATCACTTACAACACACGTTCAAACAACGTATGACATCAACTTCGTAGTTACATATGGTTACTATGATAAATTCCATGATATCCGGATTCACGTTTCACCGTTACATCATTACGTGCAAAACAATTGAAATCGGCGGGAAGAACGTAGGTAAAATCCTACTTATTAGGATTTAATTGTTTGTGGAATAACATGAAAATATTTTTTAATAATTAATTGAAATTTTCAATTTACAATTTTGTTGAACCGTTAAAAACGTGCAATCCAAATAATATTTGTATTAATTAAAAATAATAATAGGTACATTTTTTATTTTTATTTCTTACATTCAATTGCCTCCGATTGGCTGAACCATTTAGGCTTACCAAACGATGTACACAGAATTTATTACGCGTTACTGGAGTAACCGTTTACCGCGGATTTGAGTTCATCCGACTTTATGTCGTGTACGTCGATCAAATCGTACGCATAGACACGCAAATACATGACTATAACGTATGTTTCCGGTAGTGGTCGAGTCACGCGACCATTGTAGGAGATCTCTTTATTTATACGTCTCCTCTCTTTTATCAATTCGCTAAACCTAATGAAACTTAATTATTGCTTAAATGTTAATCAACGGTATAATTAAACATATGACATATGACAATTATTTTATTAAATTTTAAAATTTTATATTACTATATTTCCTATTGCGACATATACAGTTATTTATAACTTGTTATACTTTTTTTTTATTATTATTTTACATTATAAATGGAAAATAATTTAAATATGAAAATAAAACAAAATCTAAAATACGTAATAATATGTCTACATAAATAATAAGTAGGTAATACATAATATTATGTAAAACGAAACTTCGATAATGTAGACTCTGATAAACATTTTTCATTTTACTTGGCTCTGAACACATTCATTGTATTGTGCTACAAGCATTTACATATTATTATTCTATATAAGTCGGAACATTTATTCAAAACAGAAAATTGTATTGATTCCATTCTATTCAGTTCCTATGCTGTACTGCACTACTAGGATATTAATTTAATGTCACTGATTTTATTCACATGAACGGTCGCATAAATAAAATATCGGTTGAAATACGAATGACAATAGTCCGTACGGATTAGAAGCTTTTTGAAGAAATCCTATAAATGGATGATATTTCTTCATCTCGATCATAACTCGACAGTAAAATCATATGCATCAATATCTTACGAAATTTCGGCACAAATATTTGTATTTGTCAAATCCAGTTTTTCGCTTTAATTTTTTATAAACGTAAATTTGTAAGTATAAAATGCACGTACAGTTCTGGTTAAATTCTCTAGTAGATTATTTCTTATTACCGTTATGTTTTCCATTCGCCGTACACGTTTTCATGTAAAGTATATTAAATGGCTTTTTGTAAATGCTATACCAGGACTTGATTAAACGAACCAGAAACTCTGAACTCAGTAGTTCTGATAACTTGTTATTTAACCAATTTTCCAATAGCCCAACGGCAATTCGAGGATTCTACTGCGTTATATCAAATTAAATATGTAAGAATACACATTTTCTTTTATTTCGGTTAGTATTAATTAAACTAAAAATAAAATCAACCAACGGCGAATCTAATTATAATATCTATTAATTTTAATAGTGTGACTGGCGATATTTCCTTCAGAAATTAAATTTGTTGCTGCATTTAAGTTATTGTTTGCTAATCATTAGTCACGACGTCAAATAAATGATAATTAATTTATCCAAATCGGGTTTTTTCAGTCTCACCAAATCAATAATTCTTATTTTAATAGTTACTTACTTCAACTTGAAATTATTTAGCTGACAATGATCCTATATAATTTATTTAAAAATAAATTCAATTATAATTCATGTTAACAGCGCAGTACTACTTATTTTTTAGATTTCATACTGTAATGCGATATTGATACTTATGTATAGTCCAAACTGAACCTGGAAATGTACAAAGGTATACATTTGTAAGTACATTTTTTTTTCATTCAAAGTTTGATTGGAAACGCAGTCGATATTACATTTTGTGTCTGTGATAAATATACGTAACCATTAATTGTAAACAGTTGATAACATTAAAATTGCTGTCATCAAAACGGGTTGGAAATGTTTGTTAAACATAGTTAAACATTCTGGTGATGAAAATTATTTAATATTACTTACACCAACATGCCATTCAATGTTATTTGTCCGATAGCATGCTACACAACTTATTTGATGGTATTTAAGTAACGACAAAAGCATAAAATTAAATTCCCTTCCGTTGGTAAAAATATGAAGTGGATATATCCAATCCCCACCCCTTGCATACCGTACAATTAATAAAAGCACTGCACGTAGATAATTATTGTAACTAAGTTATTATTTAGTTTGCCGAGAGCTCTATTTCGTACACGTTACCTTTTCAGATTATTAATATTGTAACGAGATACGGCACATTTAATTATATCACAAACCTCTTTGTGGTGTTTACTATTATCGACTATAATATTTTCCTCGTGCAATCGCAAATATAATGGCATATTATTTTTGCCTTTGGTATTGGAAATTAATCATATGCGAACATGATTCGAAAAAATATACTAAAAATAAAAAAATAAAAACCGTTTACTCGTGTGTTAAAATTCAGTAATAACTTTACTAGGTCACAAAGCAGTTATAATATTCATATTTATCTCGCATACGTCAATAGTAATAATATGTCAATTAAATGTTGTTGTGCGCAACAGTACTTTCCAACCATAAGTCACTAATCACATAAAATATTTTTACTTTACACGTGAAACGTTTCTGTGAATACATTTCAAACGACACTGGTGACTAGTACGTTAAACTTTGGACGCTAGCCCGTTACCGTTAAGGTATATTCATAACAAAACACGAACATACGTATTATTAAAATAAGATAATTTAAAATGGGATTTTTTAGACGGTCATAAGTATGCGTTTTGATCGAGCGATCAACAACGTGACGTGCGCGTGTACCTAAACGATGTCTGAGAAGTAAACATTTAATATTGCACCTTTATGAAACATCAGTAAAGATCATGTGGTATAATAATTATGACGCCATAGCATTATTTCGGCGTATCATTTAACTATGTATGTCTGATCGGTAACAGAGAACTGCAGTAGTTTTCGACCAAGCATAACTCACCTTGTAACAACCATGAATGGTACGCCACGGCTTGTCTGATTTTATTTATTAAATAATAACACGAACGTCTGACGAAAAGTGAAACTACCGAATCACAGACGATTCGGTGTAGGTGGTAGCAAAGCGATTGTGCGGTGTGCGGCTGCATCTGTGGTCGACAACAATATTTACGTCGTCGTGTCCTCGATGAACGGAACAGTGTTTCAGTCAGAATAAAAGCCACGAATGACGGACAAAAAATGAAAACAAAATTCAACATTCACGTAGCTACCAACTAAATATACGTAAAGTGGGTTTACGTCGCTTTTTCAACGTAACTAAAAACCAGTAGGTATAGTTACAAGTTTTACCCCAATTAGGTATATCGTACGGTAAACACACAGACTAATGGCTCGCAAGTGTACCTTGGATAATACACCAATATGTACCGTAATTATGAACAAAGTTTGAAAGCCGCTACACAGGATTGAGTGTAGATTCGCCGTAGAGTCCTTAAAACCAACTGATGCTAGAATAATTTTTGCATAATATGATATAATAGGATATTATCCTTCTTACGTTGAATTCGTAGAACACTAAAATGATAGATAATTGTAGAAGTAGTTACGGTTTCTACGCAATCGTATAATATTATAATGCTAATCATTCGAAATGTGTTTTTTGATCGCATATAGACATACCAGTACGTTATTATATTTTATAATTATATATGATCATATGCAGTTAGTTTTATTTATTTTGTCTCGACGAATGTACACTCTTATATAAGAATAATTGAATACATTTTTGTTATGTGAAAAAAAAATCTCAAGTCCATTTTTACGACCGACTTTGACAAACGGGTGGTGGAGGCGGAGGCGGAGGTGGGAGATGGATTAGTGTTTCGCCGCGTTTACGATGGTGCTCTGTGCCAAAACAACCCGACAATGGCATTACAAAAGATTCAGTAGTTTAGTAATATTTTGTTGCGATGACTTGAAATAGTACAGTTTTTTATTTATTTATGAACACGTTTTATTTAAAGAAATTAACTTTCTTCAGATCACTAATCTCCATGCATTAAGTGACTTAAAACGGTTTTAACAACAGTTCAATAATTTGTTACTTTTACACAAGTTCATAAATTGTTTTGTAGTATTTCATTGCTAATTAAAATTATTATAAAACTTTATTTGACTTTATAAATGTTACATTATTTCATTCTTGTAATAATAATAATTTGTTTATACTTGTTTATTTTTATTTATGTACATTTTTCCGCTGTGATATATTTTATTTTAAATTTAATTATTGTATGAATAGTAGATATAAATTTCAAGAACAAATGTTTTATGTTAGTGATAATGTTCAAGTATAGTTTTGTTTATAATAAATCTGCATTTCGTAACGTTACTCTGCTTCTTTGATATTCACGAGAGCAAAAATGCTTTTGATTTAATTCTTTGTTTAGTCTTAAAAGACAATTGTTGCTTCGCATAATTCATAGACCACCCATTGGAGAAATACAGTTATGTGAAAATGTAATAAAAAAAAAAAAAGAAGTGAAATAAAAATTTTGAAATGTAAAACATTTTAATAAGCGAATATAAATATTATGCATAAAAATATCATTTTAAATATGTGTAGTAAAGATGAAAAATGTATCACCTCGAGAATAGCCGCTTGAGAATAGTGTTTACGAGTGTATTTGCAGTTCATAAAAACGGCATGATAAAAAAAGTTTTCGGAGTACTAGGAAAATAACTCGTATTGATTTAGTGTGCTCAAAGTATCATTGAAAATCGTAAAAAACTATATTCGGACTATTGTAATGGTTCATACTATACTTATATATTCTGTTTATATTATACTTACATATATTGAGCATATACATGTTTGGCACAAACGACAAGGTGTATTTTCTCACACAAATTGAAGCGCCATCGTCAATCTCTTATTAAATATAATATGGAAACTGACTTTGGAGATAACTATACGTACGTATAAGATTTTGTAATATATATTATTTTTGTTGCTCTTTTTTGGTTTTTGATTTATATCCATCGAAATTGGCTCGGTTGTCTCGATCTACAATACCGTCGATTTCGGTTCGCTGTGATGAAATATCATATCCGTAATACTACTCTGACGTCCGTATAGATAGCGTATACGTAAATATAGAGTAATATTATTAATGCGCGATCCGTCATATCGTATTATGAAAACACACGGTTTCCATAATATTATGATTAGGTCATTCAACTTTGAGATTTATACGATGTAATGCGGAATGAACTGATATTTTCGATACGGTAAAGACGATACCGAAGATATGACAAGTCTAAAGTCGTAAAGGCATAATCTTAGCAGTCCCGTATTGTTATATAGTTATCAGGTAAAACATTGGATTAGTTTTCGTAAAAAAAAAAAAAAATATTGTATTTAGGCTCTCTTAAATTTCAAATCTAGAGTCAAAATTCCCACAAGTTTTATTCTGTAACCGTATCAATTTAATTTTTCATTCGAAGCACTGCCCCTTTTAAAGTGATCGTTTTCTGCGTTCTGCGTTACAGGAAAATGTTTGTGGACAATAATGTATGTGTGTGTGTATTGAATTAATGAGATATACAATATTATCATGTTCTAATTATTAATTTAAACATATATAAGAAATTTAGATTTATTATTTTTTTGCAAAAATCATGTAATCAGATGTATTATTATTATTTTTTTTTTTTAAATCATTAATACGTCCATCAAAACTTTATTTTTACATCAATGGTAAATTAAAATTGTCTGCAGCCATAACAAGTCACAATTAAACTTCAAAATCTTACACATCAATCATTAATCATGTATATGAAAATTGAATTTCGTCGAAATACCCTGAACGACAAACACTGTACAAAACTACCATGAGTTGTAAAAACATAGTTAGTGTACGTGAAAAAATACGCGGCAATATTACCCTAGTACATATGCGGTCAACTTTTTAAAAGTTATTTCCTCTTTATATGGTTTAATATATATATATATATATATATATGAGTGTGTGTGTGCGTGAGTAGAAAAAAGAGAGGTAAAATATTGTAAAAATGTTTGGAACATTCCCAAATCGTGCGAAACGTTATTTTCTCGCTTTCCGAAATTTGTGAAGTTTTACACTTCAAAATTTGCGCTGACAGCACGTAACTTTCTGCTGTCAATTTTCGCAGATCATGTTGTATAGAAAGTGTATATTCAACTAACCTTTCCATACTCCTATGAAGTATATTTGCGTGGTTTTAGTAAAATTTGGGTTTTCGAAAATTAACGGTACGAATTAATAAAGTTTTCATCTAAGATGCGACTTCGTGATTTTATAAAATAATCGATAAATCGTGTATGAATTTCAAAATAAATATGTAACGTAATCTAGTATGTATTTTTAAGTTTCAGTATTTATATTTATTTGTTTATGTCAAAATACCGATCAATATATTGAAATGGTAATACAGCTTTATTGAAAGAAAAATCGAAAACGTGATTTCTTTTAACAAAAAATGGAAAGCAATACAATTTGAAGTGGGTGTGTAGGGTTTACTTTAAAATTAACTGCAAATGTCTCTACAAACGCCGTGGTGATACGCCAATGGTGCACAGAAAATGTTGCAAATACGATATTTGTATTAATAACCGAGCAGTGTAAATAAAATATGATTGGAACAAATGTTTTTTTCATTTCGCTATATTTAGTAATATTTCCGCAAAAAGAGTATAACTATAAAATCTAATAATATAGTTAAAGGGACAATACTGTGGCGTTGGACGTGGTTACGAATTAATGGTCATAGAAATGTGTAAATCCCCTAAAAGTTGATAAAAGGTTAAAAATATTATTATGTACTAAGATACGTGTATATATAAAAAAAATGAAAATTATAACATTAAGGTTACGGAAAATTGTTCTAAAATGTATTATTTCTCGAATGAAAATGTAAAGAAGAATACTTATGTGATCCGTTAAAACGTATATTATTTAATAACTGTCTACTTTATATTCGCATATGGTTTTTGATTTGCATGTATTATTATTTTTACCCCGAGGTTACAAATAAAATACTAATTAAAAAAATAGAAAAATAAAAATAATGGAGATGCGTACTGAGGATTACGTTTTGATAATTTTTTTTCTTTCGTCCCATGACGGATTTTTTTATGTTATTTTTAGAAAAGGCGTTTGTTGCATAAGGCTGACACGCGTTTTAATATAATATTATACAACATCGTTCCCGAGTTTCAACCTACAAGCGTTACAGTATAATTTGTCTCTAAAATACGCCGTTCCACGTCCCATTGTTGACATCGTTATTACTGATTATTATTGAACGGTAAAATGTTCACTAATAACCAGAGCTTGGAAGTTGTATGAATTGCATATTGTTCTGTATGCTATACATTTATAGCTAGAACAAGTATACAATGGCGAGTTAAAAAATAAAAATTTTAAATGCATATTTTGTATATTTTGTTAATTTTTATTAACCTCTTCAAGCACATTGTTTTTTTTCTTAAAAATCAAATATTAAAATTTAGAATCAAATTTCTCATCACTTATTGATAGAAGGAAAAAAGTTATTTTTATTTCGACTTACTTGAAATTAACTATTTTTTTTTTCTTTACATGTATTTTTAAATTAGTATTGAGTATAAAATTCAAAATTATCAACGAATGTATATATTGTCATCAACAAAGTCAAAATAATTTAATAACAACGAAGTGATTCACATTTAGTGTATCACACTAAATTGCCGAAATACTTATTTTTAGTACATTTATCTTATCATACTCGCAGTGCAGACGTTAACATTATTCTGTTATAGTTTTTGTATAAATTATTAATTTATTAACAACACCAGATTTTTTTTTTTTTTTGAGGATTTAGAATAATTTTTTTTTGCATATTTATAATTTTTAGTGCGTATTTTACCTTTTATTAGCTCCTAAAATTTCCGAGCCTTACTAATAACCTACGAAATTCATAATAAAAATTATGCGTGGATATCAAATTGGTTTTTTCAGCATCGCTTATTGAATCACAGTCTTAAGTTGTAGGATTTATGGATGCACTAAAACTTGGTATTTTTCGTAAGAAAATGAGTTACGAAAAAAATAAAAAAATTAAGGGTCAATGTATTATCGATAACAACCAATGAATGCGATAAGTATATGTATATAATTACGTTAGTAAATATGTTTGAATATAATTTTGTAAAAAAATAATATCTTATAGCTTATCACGAACAAATAAAAATAAATATAAATTGCACTTATGCTATGATAAAACAAAAATGAATCTTAATTACGACACTACATCAACAGATATTTAATCTCAAAAGAAATTATAAGTAAACATTTCGAAACAATAATATTTTTTTTTCAATGTCGATTAAAAGACATTAAATGAAACGCGTACATTAATATTCAATAAACCATAACATTTTGAAACAATGGTGATATATGGTTAAATTATTTTGTCACGCGTCCCCAAAATAATAGATCTCCGTTCAATTATCTTCGTTTTTTGTTGTCTCCTTGATGCTTATTTCATTCGTTGTTGGACATCACTCAACAGCAGACACCGTAGACGCACGTTGGATGAACACTTATAATGCGCCATAATTGTGTACTAATGAATTAGTCGTGAAACGCATTCGAAAGTAATAATTGTAGATAAAATAAAAAATTTTGAAACGGTAAAACATTTTGAATAATTGTGATAAAAACGAACGGCGAGAATAATATAACATTTTGTACGTGATGTTACAGACCCGCGAGTCTATCTTACCGCCGTCGTTCTTGTACATCAAAACTTTCTACGTAAAGTTTCGTAAACTTTTATTTTCGAATTCAGAACTCCAATGACAGCAATCAGATACCGTTTAATTAATTCTCGAGCCACGTCTTGACGGGAAACAAATAATCATATCGCATTTTTTCAGAAAACATCGATCACCCAGCGGCACCCACGTTCACAACGGCGAAACGAACCCACCCTCCCACCGCTATTCGTGTCCACCTACCTGCACGGACGTATACGTTTCACGAGACGCTTTACTATCGAGAGCACTCGTTTCGCGGTGAAAAACGTAACCGCGACCCGCGAATGCGTGGACCGCGCGTTATCGTGTTGGTGATTGTTGTTGCTATCGATTCTCGTCGAACCGATAAACGATTTCGTGACGAATAATTGGAATTGCACAATCGTTCTCGGAACTCGTTAAACGGGTCGGCGGCCCCGGTTCGTGACGATGATGTCTACACGCCGCGATGGATAGTTCGCAACGACTCGGTCGCAAAGGGTGTCTACCACGCGCGTGTAGTGCGCGGGGTGATGATTAACCCCGTGACTGTATCAATTAAAACGACGCGGCGCGGTATGCCCCCCCGGTACCGCCGTCATCGACCCCTCGTGGCATATCGCCCCGTTGCGGAAACCCGTAATCGTCGCGAAACCATCGTGGCCGTGATCGTCGTGAAAACGGTGCCGTCGTACGGATTGATTGAGTCCGCGTAATAGAATTGCGGCACGGCAAAACTCGGTGACGCACAACGCTCGATCGCGGACGTGGCCGAAATCGCACATCGATCACACCTCGCCCACCTCGGCCCCGTTGTTGTTTTTGTTGTTTTTTTTTCGCGATGTCCTAGCAATCGGAGGGCGTGAAAATACGGGCGGATCACGCGTACAAAACGTACTGGTTTGTCTGCGAAGAAAATTTTCAATAATTCTAAACGCGCGCGTGCCCGCGTCTCGGCGCACGTGCAACAGACGGTTTTGAATGTTCTATGCGTGACACATCGAAAAATTACTCTTACCCGCCGGCCGTGTAAAACCGAGACTGGTCCGACTCCTCAAGACGGCGAGTTACTGTACGAGAACTTCATGAGTGCAGTTCAAAGTATACGATAACTTTTCCTTTCCGTTAACTTTCCCCGGTTGTTGTAGAGGAAAAAGAAGCAACTTGGTGAAAAATGCGTATTGATTTTTTTTTTTTTCACATTATGATGTTATGATATTTCTTTAAAGCTATATATTCATGTACCTTATTTCGATGTTTATTGATGTTCAGAAAATGTTCATTCAATACTTCATTCGCTATAATTTCGATTATTTTTCATTAAAATACAATTATTTATCTCTGATGGTTAAATTAGAGAAAAAAATAACTTAATGCAACTGTACAGTCAAGTAAAAAGTTACTGTTTATTATGACAAAAAAAAAAAAAAAAATTGTTTTCTTTAAGTAATAACTTATCAACTCGTTAATAACTTACTTTGGTTCGATTACGAATTGATAAAAACAAAAAAAAAAAAGGTTAAAACGTTGTCTAAAAATATCGGTTTCACTTACATATTTTTGAAACTATACGTATTCGCATTCAACTATTAATGTACTGATTTGAGTAATTAAAACTTTCATCTTAGAAATTACCTTTAAATCAATTGAAAATAGTATGTGACGTAAATAATCTGAAAATATTTTTTCCAATACCATTATCTAACACTATTGGCCGTATCAAAGTTTCGAACCGCGTAAAGATATTTCCATTCACGCATTCGAATTTCATCCATATATTATATTTAGTTTTCGACTAGTCTGCATGCACGGTTTTCCAACGACAGATCATTGAACTTGCGTTTCCAATGATTTGATAACCATAAAAAATTGGATAATTTCCATCTCATTTTTACAGAACGATGACCGTCATTTATATAAAATGAGATGTAGTAAAATTATATTATTTCTAATTATTTATTATGCTGAGATATAATTCAAAATAATTTAACTAATAGGTAGTATACGGATCAGGATCAAGTCTAGGGGCGCGGTTTGGATGTTCAATCCTCTCCCTGAAAATTTAACGTCAGCAAACATCTTCTACATTCTAGTGGTGCCTAGATAAAAATATTTCTTAGGAATATTTTGATTAAATAGATTTATATTTTTTAGTTGTATCAATCTATTTATGAAGATATCTAGTGACACAAAATTAATGTTTCAACGTTAAAGCGATTACAATTTAAATCTAGCTTGGCCAGAATTTTTTTTTTCGGGGTAGGTTGGTGGTTCAAATTAGTCTAGTCCGGTTTGATGTAAATGTAAAAACCACCTCAGTACGTATGTACGATTATATAGCCAAACGATTTAAAAATAAAATAAAAAATATTATTGTAAACGCGACTTGGAAACAACGCCGCAAATCCTGTATTGTATTGTATTGTGAGAAGAATACGCACGTGATTCATTTGCCGCGACTGTTTCAATTTATTTTTTTATGGGATGTAAAATTTGTATATAGTTATTACGTAGATGGTTCACGAGAAAACAATAGACGTTTGTTATTATTGTTTTCTTATTATTACATTTATTATTATAATCACGGATAAATGCGTTTTTTGATCAGTGTCCAGAACAAATTTGTCAGTTAATTATGGTGGCGTAAACAGGGTCCTACGTTTGTATTATTAAAACACGAAATAAAAGTTTCCTTCCGATTATTTATGCGGTGGTCGCATAGCTATGGTCGATGATGAAAATGATAAAATAAGATATTTTTTAAACTCATTGTCATTATTGTTGTCCGACGCACCTATCGAGTGTTCGGTAATAGTATTGTTTTATTAATGACAATTGTTGTGAAATTGGTTCATAGAGATAATCTCCCTTCAAAGCCACGAAATTTCTTTAAGCTACGCATGCACTAGACTCGAACCGGCTGGACTAGACGAAACGAAAAATATTCGGCTGGAATATTTTCGCAAATAGTTGCATTCGTAATTCTCAAATTTTCATTCCGAAGTCTAATAGATCAAAAAATTATATTATGTCATGATAAAAATGATGATAAGATACCATGTACTGTGTTTTCTGCAATAATTATTCAACAATTGAAAAAATCAGTGCACAGTATACATTTGTATACATTTTACTGGCAACTTTGTATTTTATTAAATTATACATAAAAATATGGAATATGATAGCTCTACAGATGATAAATGGGATATCTAGAGCTCCATTATTAAACCTCGGAAAAGATATTGGGCATATAAGCTTTGAAAATAACTTAATAATAGTGGTAAATTCTAAAATAAATTTAATTTCATTCATAGATATTACTGAGGTTTAGATTTATTATTATACATAAATATGTTTTTAATTGTAAATTTAATTTTGCTATTTTTTGCTTGTTTCTACAAAACTTTGTTTTTTTCCCTACTTGTTTTTTTTTTATTTTTACTTAATTTTTATGAAAATGTAATATATTTCTATGTATGTTATAATTCGACTACATTATTATTGTCAGAAATTATAAAACCCGTGAAAAAACTAGTTATAAATTTAGAATAAAATAGATATATACTCGTATAATGAATGATATAATAGTTTTATTTAAAAATAATGACCGTAATCACAGTTTTATTTACGACTTTAGGAAAGAAAGAAAGGGAAAATTAGCTGAACTATATCAGTGTATTTTTTTAAATACTTTAGTTAATCATAATTTAATTGTCAAAAAGCCAAAAGTTGAAAATGAAAGTTTAAAATTTAAAAAAAAAAAAAATCGCATGCGAATCGATGAAAAAGAATGACAGAAGTATTATATTTTGTACATTGTGTGAAGTTAAAATAAATTCGCATAAAAAACATAACGTTCAATAACATATTGACAGAGAAAAACATAAAGAAGCATTAAATAAACATGATGCTGGAAAATATAATGCACTTCAGCCATTCATTCGACAATTTGATAAGTCTGGATTTAATACTGACCTATGTTGTGCAAATATAGCAGCGAATATCTCTCTAAATAAAATAAACATCGAACTTTTTCGGTAATTTCTTTCAAAATATTGTTATAAAATTATTCCAAAAGAATCAACTTTACGAAAAGTAAAATTTGATTCTTGTTACACTAATACGACAACTAAAATACGCAATGCTGTAAACGGATAAAATATATGAGTTTACATTAGTAAAAAAACGGACAGTGTGCAACGTACTGTAGCTAATGTAATTATTAGTGTTTTGCAATCACAAGATATTGGTAAAACCTATCGTATTCACGCAGAATATTTGGACAAGGTGAATCATAATACCATTATTCAATCATTTGCCAAGTCTACGCATATTTTGTGGTCAAACAATGTTAATCATGAAGATGTTTTATTATTTGTTTCAGATACCATGTCGTGTATGTAAAAAGCTGACCGCTATGTTCAGGCGAGGTATTTAAAAGCTTTGCATGTGACATGTTTAGTTTCTGTCCTCCATAATATGTATGGAGAAGTGCGAGTACATTTTCCAAAAGTTGATTGCCTGATGCCGAGATAAAAATTAAATATTTCTGAAATGTTCAAAAGGGATCGCTATTTTAAATGTTTGTGTATTCCAAATCTACCTAAATCAACCACTACTCGAGTAGTTTAGTTACATAGATTATGGCTGCAGAAAATTATTTCACACATTTAAATTAAATTAAAAGTGCAGTTGAAGGACTCAGTGAGAATGCACAGTGTGTGAATGTTGTAAAAGAGCTTATTAAAGGTCAATCTCTACATTTAAATCTCGTCTACATCACAAACAATTTTGGATTTTTATCAAAATCAATTACACAATTAGAAAAAATAGGTTTATTTTTTTTTTTTTAATTATTCGCAGTAATATATTAAATATCATAGCAAATAAATTATAATTTAAAAATAATTAATTATTAATGTATTAAAAAATACAGCAACTGTATAGAAGCAAAACACAAGGTAGACGAAGCTAATAGTGAGATAGCAAAATTGATTTAAAAAAAGTGTTATCGTGTTTTTTCAAAGAATAATGGATGGGTAGAACTTCCAAAAATTAATAGCATTTACAATGGCCCTGTACTAAATATTAATGTGGAACAGTATTGTTTCAATTATTTAGTTTATATGACATATGCACCAATTACTTCAGTTTACGCGGAAAGGCATTTTTTTTTATGTATAAAAGTATATTAGCACTCAATAGGATGAACTTTAATGAACCTAATTCAACCAAATATATGGTCTTAAATTCCTTTTTTAATATTTAATTTGTGTAAAATGTATAATTTCAATTTGTTTTTTTTTTCTAAATTAAATATAATATATGTTACAGTTTGCTTTTTTTGACTATTTAAAATACTTTTTAAGGATTTATTTTACTATGAAATTCGAGTCCTTGACATTATCGTAGAAGTATAGTATCGTAAATTGTCGGTCTATACATGTTTAACATGTTTGAACTATTTTGAAATCAAACAGACTCGAATTTCGGATCAGGTTATCGCTTCGGTACTAGAGTATGTAGTCGGATATAGAATTTTTTTATTCGGTCTAGTGTATGTGCGGTTTAAATCAGGTTCCGCATATTATTACACATCGATAATCAAAATGAGCTTAGCCACATTTTGTATATTACAGGATAACCGTCAGTTAAAATATTTGATTACACAATAACTATTATTACTCTGACCATTTAGTAATGAGATATTTTATAAGTTTAGGTATAAACAAAACCAATAAAAATTATATTCGACGAATGGCAAAAAAACTAAGAGCATGATTCCTAATTTTATCGTTTAACACGTTTTAAAATATTGATTATCTATATTAAAAACATAAAAACGTTTTTATTTATTTATTTATTTATTTATTTTTTTTTTTTTTTTTGGCCTGGTATATTTGAAATTAAGCATACATACTTTAAAATTCAAATAATCAAATGTCTAATAATTTTCATTTTGTAAAAATTTAATTCCTAAGGGGATTAAAAAGGGTAAAAATGGAAAAACTAGCGAATTACTCGTACTAGTTTCAAATTAGTACTTAATTTAATGACTTCTGAGACTTAATTTTGTAACAATAAAATAAATTAGTTTTGTGGAAGTATATAAAAATAAAAAAATAATAGTGTGGGATGAAATTACAATGGTATATAAGGTAACTTTGAGGCTTTAAATAGGTCTCTTGAGAATATAAGTGGAAATAACAAGTTGATGAGTTATGTACCGGTTTTGCTGCTTGGATGTTTAAGGTAGACACTATCTGTAGTGTAAAAAAGAACCAGAACTGATGAAAAAAAATCGTGCCGAAAGATATCTACTCTGTGGCTTTTGGTTGGTATATTCAAGTAGTCAAAAAACATGAGAATACAATTGGAGGAAAACAATTTCCTGGGAGATTTGTAGATCTTATACTTAGAATTAGCAATGGTAATTATCTGACATTTAATAAAATAAAAACCATCCCGGAAAATGTGTACACAGTTATAACTACCATTTAGAATTTAATATAAAAAATGTATCCAGATATTGCTCATATTCACAACAAACTATTGGAACGGTCGTGTGCCATACTGACCCTGATAAATTATCAAGCGGTGGCTTTCAACGATACATGCAGATGTATTTTGTGGAGAAGGAAAAATTATACCCTTTGATAGACACGATGGTCAACAAACGAGTAGATAATAATACTGATTTATCTATTTGTTTAATTATTATTATTAAGTACAGGCATGGTCTAAATTACAGTAGTAGGTATTTACAGCGGTAAGATTACTGCAGTAGAAATAAAAAAGATCTAGGTAACCAGATAAGAAGATAAACGAATAGTGCGTGTTGGCTAAACGTAATAAACGGTCAATTGGATTATTCTTACTGTAGTTAGTAGAATGTTATGAATGGAAAATGGAACAATAGAGAGGGTAGACATGGAAGAAAATAGAAATGTATAAGGGAATGAAGTGACGCCGCATTAGCAGAACCGACGCTATGATTTTGATGGAACCTGATGTTGCTGTATATTTTTATTTCAGTCAGAGCTAATAGACCTAACTCACGGAAAACTGAAGAATAACCATATTGGGGATGGGGAATATTAAGTACATAACTAATGTAGGACAGAAAACGCCTTAAGACTCGCTCTATCGTAACAGATTTCTATCATCTATTCATCCCGTCGAATTTTTAAATTCATGGAAACCGCCTGATATGTCAAGTTATATACATATTCCACGTGTAGGAGTTTGCACTATGTTGTAATTAAATTTGAAAAAATTGAAACGATCTATACTGTACAATGGGACCAGGCTTATTGTCAAGTTCTTACAACACAATGTAGTGAAGACTACGATTTTAACTGGATGTGCACAAGGGGAAACTGTATTTGCACCACCGATTTTTTTAACTCCAAACGATATTTCGTTAGAATTTAAACTCTTAAAGTTTCTACTCGAAGTCTGCTTGAACATAACCATAAATATGACTCAAGATCAAACTTTCAAATTTATGAGAAAAGGTTTGGGAGAAAACTGTTTTTCACATGGGCAGTTTTACGTAGCTTGCTCACGCTTAAGCTCTCTCTGTAGCATAGAGATTTTAGACCCTATTAATAGACCACTGATGAATAAATAACAATATATTGTTTATAAAAAAGTTTTGTAGTTAAAATTAGTATTATTATTATGTATATTTTAAGCCTTCACTGCTAAAACTTATAGTAAACAAAACCGCGACCAAATGCTATAATTAGTAGAAAAGGTTATTATCATAATTAACTTAATAACTAATTAATATATATACATATATTATTTCAATATTTTAATTAAATAGATTGAACAATATTCATTTTTTCCGAATAACAACAATATATACATTTGTATACCGGCAACGATAAGTAGTCTTATTTTATACATATAATGTATGTATGTATTCTACAACAACAACATAACACAAACAAATAAGCGAATTAGAAGAAAATTTAATTTACAATAAACCATGTGGCTAATTTATGTTAACGTAATCAAAGCACAACTATCATCTGATGGCTAATTTTATAAAATTACTCGTGTCATTCTACTAGTGTAGAGAAAACCCCAATACATATTATTATTATTTGCAAATAAATCATAAATGATGATTTTGTGTTATGTCATTATTGTAGCAAACAGGCGATATATATAAACTGACATACCAACAGTCTAAACTGCTAGGTCTAGATACTTGATATTTTGTACACAGGTTTTTTATATAACGTAAGCAAGCACTAAGAAAAATTTTTTAAAAATTATATTTCTAAAGGTGTGAAAAATGGGTTAGACCATGATATATCAATCAACGTAATGATAGAATTGCAAAATCTAGAGATTTAACATTTTATTCAGAGTTTCCTTATACAATATAAACTAAAAATAATCCAAAAATGGTTTTTATTTTAAAAAATTCAACACCTAACCCGTATTATAAATTCATCCCATAAGGAAACAGGATTTTTAAAAATGTTAAAAATATTTCCAATTTTCTTGGTGACTGAATACTTATACAGTTTACTTATCATATTACATTATAAAATAATAATCTATCTATATTCTATAGTAATTACAATAATAATCTATGTATCTGTTAATTAGAAACAGTAAGGCTGATCTATCAACGCGTGTTCAAGACATTGGATGGATCAAGTTGAAATTTGCTATAGAGATAGCTATTATGACGTAAGCATCTGCTGAAAAGGGATTTTTGAAAATTCAATCCCAGTAAATTTAAATATATTTTATATGTAAAATATGTTTGATTTACGTTGGTACGTGCGTGATTGAGCACAAAAACTAATACTTAAAATAATCATATATTTTTACTATTGCATACTGCATAATATATATTGTCAGTATGATAATTATTATAACATATACGGGTTTAGAAATATATATATAACGCATATTTTGATTTTTACGTGGATCAATACATACATTGCATCGTCAGTGGACAGATCTACGAACTGCGGAGGTGGCATTGTCGTTCACAATAGAAGAACAGCGAATAATAATTTGGTTCGGTATCACAACACTACTAAATTATATTATTTTTACAACTGTACGTGACATCAACAATCGATAATCGAAAATATTTTATCAAAATATGTGTGTTCCTGTGTGACCCATTCACGTGCTGTAAATTATTAGATTTGGCAACGTTATCGTTGTCGTTTTATTTTATCGTCTTTTTTTGATACTGGGCCGGTATCGACAATAACAGTTTGTTATTTTGTTTTAAATGTTTAAAAGAATAATGTACTTTCAAATACAATTTTAACCTAAGACGGCCTCCTGCCGGATTAATTGTTTGATTCTGATTTTCTTTTTCTAAAATTCATATTTGTACTAATTTTTGTTTTTTCGTATTCAGGTTTTATTTTTAGGAGTGTTATAATTACTTAAAGAAATGGATAAAGAAAATCTAAACGTTAATGGTGAACTTAAATAAAATATTGTCGTCTCTATCGTTGTAGTCTTTTTAATCCATACTCATTGTTTTTTTTTTATAATAATAATAATAATAATAATAATATATAATTAATATACATAATAATAATACAGTACAATACAATAGAGATATTAGTGCAAATTGTCACATGTGCAGTGAATGACTGGACCAAGTTTTTAGTTTTATGCTACGATATAAATGGTGATAATTAATGAATATTCTCCTAATATAATAAAAAATAAAATGTATGGTTAGCTTTGTGAGTTGATTGCAGCATTTGATATTTCCGTTTCATTTTTAAGTTTATGAAAATGTTCTCTTATACACGGAGCTCGGATTTAATGATTGTCCTGTAAAGCATTTATGATTTGGATAAGATTTTACATATGTACATTTTGATGCTTATCTTCCTACTGTTACGAAAAAAAAAATACTTTTAGTCATATAAAGGTACTATTCTATGAGCGCAATCCTTTTCTTATTTCATCCTCAATATACAGTAATATTTCTACAAAAAGCTCATTATCCCAACAAAGTGAAACAGATCAATCAGCGTCGTCCCCATAAGTTATAAAAAATAAAACGTAGGCCTAGATTTATTAGTTTCACAAGAAAACTAATCGCAAAAGGAGCCGCGACCAAAAGCTATAATTGATAGATTAAGTAATGATAATAATTAATTGAATTGGCAATATATATAAGAAAAATATTATTTCAAGAACTTTAATTAAATACATTTTTATAGACAATCAATATTTAATCTTTTTCGAAATCAACAGTACGACTACTTATATTTTTATACTCCTGGCAACGACGGATTATTCAGCTATTAATCTTTAAATGTATTTATAGTTTATTTATTATTACAATTATAAAATCGACTGGGTTATATTTTATGTGACTTACTTCATAAGGATATTTAAGAGTGTTTTAAATGCACTCTGGTGATAACGGTTTGTCTGAATATTTTCTGTTCGCTGTGTGGAATCAAAATGTGTACCATATAACCGGTAAACCAAGTTTGTAACGTTCAAATATATTATGTATAATTCCAAAAATGTAAAGTTGATCAAATGCAAAAATCTAATTTAAAAAATCCAATATCATTTTACGATTCCAATGCGATGTAATGCGCTACGATACCGAATACTTTTTATCCTCCTCAAAAATAAATGAAATATAATCTACTTCGTGACTACTATAATAGTACGCTACCGATGTTATGCTATTACACCCGAATTGTAAAATTGTACGACTCAATCGACTCTAGTGTTGAGCGAAATTCAAACGGTCCAGTAAATCAGTGGCTAAATACCTAACTTTTCTAAAAATAATAAGTACATGACATTATCAGTCAATCGCTGGTAAACTTGCGTTGGTAATAAATATGTAAATAAACAAGTTTATAATAATCTTCGATGCTGTTGCGTGCCGTCAGTTCATCAATATTATTTGAAGGAAAGGTAGAAAATAGACTCAATATTTAAGTTAAATACTATTTATTGAAATTATTCTAAGTTCAAAACATTTAATATATTTATGAAACAGACTGGCGTGAAGGTGCTTGCTTTAACCGGACTAAAACACATCTGTTTTTGGGTCTGTTGGGAATCCCCTTTTATACTGAAATCTCGTGTTAATCACGTAATCCCGATATGGCTGTTATTATGTTCAGGTTCAGGTATTTTAATATCCATTTATAGGCAATGAATCTTTTACCCCATACTTAGTGGTTGGCCTCGTGATTTCTGCAAGATTTATAATATAAATGCTTGTTGCTACCCGAACGTATTCCATGTAAGTTCATTCGTATAAGTAATTATTAGTTAATTATAGTTAATTACTATCGAACGCTCAACCCAAGTACTAAGTGGTTCGTCTTATGATGTCTACATTCAAAAACTTTTCACATGTCTTACTCTGATTCGCTCTTACTGATCATAATCTACTTGTTATATATTCGTACATCGGTTAGTAGTAATTATATTGGTTTTTAGTGATCATCCTATTAAATTATTTTTTTATTTATTATTATTTACTTATGATTTGCAGGGCTCGGGACTTATAGCATTTGCTTATTTTTATTGTTTGACATAAAATATAGCAGAGGGTTATGGATGTGTAAGTCATGTTATAACACGTTCAATTATGAAATTTACCAAGTGCTTTTTTTTTCCTTTTTTCAACGATTTTTTAAAAAAATGCTTATTTCCTGTTTTTCTGATTATATTTGCCTTTTTTTGCATATTTCTGCTTAATTTTAAAGAATGACGCAGGCCATTAACTTCTCCCAATTTTTTTTTAACTATTTATAAAATCTTTACATTTTATTTTTCTCGAAACTCCTTGGAAATCGATAAATAATAATGCAAAATGTCTCGAATTTCAAATTTAAACTTTTTTATAATATTATTTTATTTATTTTTTTTTTTGATTTTTTAACTAAAAAATTGTATAATGGGCTATATTTTTTTAAAAATATTTTTCGTAATCTTATATTATCTTATCTTATTTTATATTCTATTCAGTTTCAAAATATGTATAGTAATTTATTGTGATTATGTAAAAAGAAATTTAGAAATTTTTGCTTATTTTTCCTATTTTAGATCATTTTTTTTTAATTCAATGTTTTTGTTAAAATTTAAGTTTCTTAAATGCTTATTTAAGTGCCTATAATGATGTTTTTAAGTGCTTTTTAAAGCGCTAATTTTAATGATTTTAAGTGCTATAAGTCCCGAGCCCTCGATACAACATAAAATCATTAAGATATAATACAATATGATTTACAAACAACAATTGGTAATATAAATTTAGGTAGAATAACAAAACTGATTAATATAAAAAACTCATATGATTATGATATAATTTTTAATTACATTATTAAATATATAAATTACTCATATTAAATAAATCAAAATGTATTATCTTATTACATTCTATGGCTATGCGATCAAGTGGATTATTAAGACATATTATTATATGTTTTATAAAAATAATTATAGTAGTTTCTAGTTAACAATTTTTGTACACCGGCTTATAGTAATTATATTGGTTTTACTTAACAACCTTTTATATGTTTGATAATTATAGTAGTGAGATTTATTCTATTACTTATGTAACCCCCCCTGTATAGTGGTTATCTTGGAAATCTGCATTATGTATGTCTGTAACAACGTTAAGCATAAAAAATTCGATAAAAAATTTTGGAGCTCCATTATCAGTTTAATTGTACTTCTCAGTTATAAGAAATTTAAACTTTGAAAAAATCTATGTAACCTACGACTGATTATGTACAAAGCAAATTCAATAAGTGTACGCACAAATAAATGACGTGGATGATGAGCATTATTAGTAAACATCAAACATATTCTAACTAAAATTTTTTTTTATTCGATTCCTTCCCTCTCTGGTATGTTAAAAAGATTACGGTGATTGTTTCGTATACTTTGATCTTCGAAAAAGATATTTGAGAGTATGGTATTTTGTATACTACCGGCATAGTGTACTTATTACTGTAATGGTTATGGTATTTATTTAGATTCTAAGATGCTAACAGAATCTTGCTATAGTGGTATTTTAATATATATAATTTATCAAAAAATTTGTACAGTGCTTTAAATCATGACTAAGAGCATATCAGAATAATATTTCCAATGTGGCTTACTCGAAGTTGAAAAATAGAAAAAATTGTATTTTTATCGGAATATTTGATTACATTTCCAAGACTATATCATAAGTGTACTATTGGGTAACTCTTTAGAATCAAAACATTCATATAAAATATATATATATATAAGTATCATCAAATATGCTTATTGTAAAAAAAAACTTTACAGGTATGTGTTCTATAAAAAAAAAAAAACTCTAAGATAAAACGAAATCGCGTATACATTCAAAGGGAATAGTTTTTATTTTATTATTACACATAACAATATTCGAGTATTAATATGTTCTGTTTAACCACTTAAACAATTTGAAGGAAGTGTTTCATCAAAGAGTTGTAGATGGTCGGTGTACTATATAATGCAAATAACAATGGTTGCATGTTTATCACACAAATAAATATTATTTAGAAAACAATAACAGATCACCAAGATTAACATACGTATTTTATATTTTTTTTTTTTCATTTGAATAAAACTACATTGATTGACAAGTTAAAATTTTAAAACCAAGTCTATTGCCTTTAATCAAATATAATTTGTTTTATATTTTATAATTTATTTAAAATAATGCAATTTAAATTGACAAGATACAAGGCTAGATGTATAAGGCTAGATGGCAAGGACATTAATTCAAATTTAAGAACTTGGTCTTATTATTTCCTTTTATTTAATTATTTGTATATTTGTCTATTATTGTACATTTTTTTTTATTTTTTGTTAAAAGACGGATGGATTTAACAACATTATGCTTACATCGCTATGCTTTTACTCGTACGGAATAAGTCCTGTATAAAGATGTTACTATCACAATATGTGTACCGCAAGACATCGTATTTTTATTTTTTGTTATAAAGTGATTTTTTTCTCTTATCGCTACGAAAACATTAACGTCGTTTGTCGCTAGATAATGTGTTGTTGTTTATTTATTTTATTTTTTTCACTCCCGGCCCAGTGCCGTTACATCCACAATATTTAATGGCTCGATAAATATTTTTGTAACTCGGATTTCACACCGTTGCACGTATAAACGTACTGTTACGTCGTTTATGTCTTCGAATCCGATAATCTATGTATGAATTGTAACAGCGACACGCAGAAACAAAGCCTTAAATAATTGACTATCGTTGACGACGCGAAATCACGTTTCAGCATCCCCGGTTTCGCAATCGCTCGCATTCAACCGTTGTTTACCCACAACGGTTGTATTCCTTAATGTTTATTTTTTCAATTAACATTTAACTCCTTATGACGTAGTGCGCATTCGTGTTGTGTACGGTTGTTAGCAGGGCTTAAAATTTAAATGATAAATTCCGGGTTTTGATTTTATCGGTTTCTATTTCAATTCTTAATACCGGTTTTAAGATTTTCGTTTTCATTTTTTGTTTCGTGTGTATAAAGCAGGATTCATACTGTTCCGAAAACGCACGAACCATCATAGTGCGTAAAAGAACGAAAAATCTTTCGAATACTAATATAAAATAATATTCACACGCTTACGCAGGTAGTCGTTTAGTGCAGTTTAGTGTAGTGCACTTAAGTGTTCAATAATATTTTAAAAATTGTATTGTATTCATAATTTCATAATTTCTCAACATCAGATTTGGCTATTATAGCAATTTTATTGGACAAAAAAGAATACAGTTCTGAAAATTTTTGACATGAAACAGTTTGAATAAAAAAGAAAAATTTGGGTCTATGATATTTAAAAAAAGAAGTAAAAACAGAAAGTGAATATGCAACTTTATGCCACCCTTTCATACTGTTTTATACTTTCAAGTTCCACTCACCATAAAAGGATTTAGTTTTGTTTGATAGACATATATATTCCTTCTTTTTTTATATTCAACTCAATGGTTGATTTCGTAGTCAAATACGCTATAACCACTTTTTACTGTTTTTCAGCTAATTTCTTTAGTTCCATGTAGTATGACAATCCAGAATCGGAGATCATTTGATAGACAAATTAAGTTATCTGACATTCTTGGTTTCTTTTTTACTTTCGATTTTCCCTTCTATTATTCTATAAACCAATTTGTTTTTGTATCTCAATATGTGATCAATCATGTTCCATGGTCTTCATTTGTTTTCAGCTCATTCTCTGCGTTAATTTATTTATTTTACTAATTATATTTTCGTTGGTTCTATTCAACTCATTCGCAGCATTCTTCTTCAAAACCACATTTCAAAGCTTTCAAATATTCGTTGTTGTACTTTATTTAGTATCTCTGCAGCTGTATAGTTCCATACTCCACATATATAATTGTATGAAACATTACCTCACCCGAATATTTATACTATTGGATCATAAAATGTTTTCTTATTCACAAAAGCTGACTTTATCGTACAATTCTAGACATTACTTCCAAAATGCAGCCGCCTTGGTTTATTGAGCTGCCTGAATATTCAAAATATTCTACTTTTTCAAACAGCTAAACTTCTGTTTGGATATTGATACTACAGATTCGATCTAATTTTAAGCAATATAAATCGTGCCTTTATTGTTTGTTATTGGATAAATATGATAATATGAAAACCAATGAAGCTTTTTGAATACCTAATGAATTTATTTGTTAGGAAAAAATATTAAAACAAACTAAATTTTAATTTTATTATTATTAAGAAGATACAAATCAAAGTGTGGGTCGGTACTGCTTAGCTCCAACTAATTGTGACTTAATTTCTCTATTAAATATAAATAATCAAAAAGAACGTTTTTGTGTTTCGTTGCTTTTTAAAAATGGTCACGCTTCCCCTGAAATTTTATCAATCTGGGAGTGGGAGTACATCCCATATTGAGAACCGCTGCCATAGACAATAACTATTAATTATTATTAGATAATAACTATACGTGATTTTACTTTTTTTTTTAATTATATTTGATTTATCTGATTTTCAATTGTTAATTTATTGTAATTTTTATTTAGATAAATTTACCGTTCTAATAATGATTTCTGTGTTCACATTGCACCGACACTCTACGTATCAACACGAATCGGCACGCACCACACCGTCAAAACATTCTATGGGATTATGTTTTATCGGTCCGAGCCGTGCTGTAACGTAATACCATTGATTATAAATACTATAGATCGCTCACTGCTAGGTAAAATCCCCTGCGTGTTCAGCGGCGTTTGCCACTATAAGTCGCTGTAATCGGATATGAGTACCGGCGTTTCACGTTTGAATCGCTAGTGCGCTTTATTAGTCCCGCCCACTAAAATAAATTAATGTCTCGTAAAATCGTGTGCGAAGCTCAGACTCTAGATGTAATATGCTATAACATTGATTATAAATAGAATTTATAATCAATGATAATACGTGTGTCCGTGATTATTGCGATCATGATTACGCGTTTGCGCGGCTTTTTTCACGAACTGCTGTCTTATTACAATGAATAATATATTAATATTTATTATTAATTCTTCATTTTCGCATATTTATATTTTTCCAACATCGGAGGCTGATATTAACCCTTTATATGTCACAGAAAAAAAACAATAAACCTTTTATAGAATTATAGGGAAATGGTATATAATACACTTACCACCAAAAAGTTGTGACCTTATTAATAGTCAAAAATAACATTTTGTCCATAATAATTATTAATTATAATTAACATATTTGTTAACACATCAAAATTGCTCGGTTGCCGATTGATAAATAATTTAAGAATAATTATTATAATTTATAATCATTCATAGGTATTTGTGTGTATCGTGCCTACTTTAACTTCATAGTATAATAACTGTGAGATTAATTATTGTGAAAGACAAAATATGTTTTGTTTGTCTATTTACACTCATGAATTGTTATGTTTTAGCTTTGTCATTGAATATATTAAGTACTATATCGCGTTATTCTATTTATACCCAAATTGTTATTTTGGTGTAAATAGAATATAACTAAATATAGCTATTTATTTTCAAATTAATTGTTTTGAATTTATTAGTCAATAACTATATATAACTACACAACAGTGTACATTCGACCAATATTTGATCAGTTGAGTCGATTCAGTCGTGTTGTCGATGTCGTATAATATTTTGTGATACTTGTGATACTTTTTAAGAAATAAAATGTCTGGTGGCAAATGTGACTATTTTGATTGCAAAAAGAGTCGTAGGCACTTTAAGCAATTGAGCTTTCATCATTTTCCTAATGACGAAAACTCATCAAAAACTTGGATGGAAAATTCCGGTAAGTAAATTTCAGTAATTGATTAAAGGAGCACACAACACAAAAAAAAATTCTTTAAATTCTTTTTAAATGTTATATTATTTTAGCTATGGCTATATGAAATTATTTGGTGAAAATCAGATGTAAAAAAAATTATTACTTCATTGGGCCCTACTCTTCGTAATTGCCTATCTTATACGTGTAAAAGTTCCTCGCTTCTCACTACATTTTCTTACTAAAACATTTTATTTTTGAAATCTAATTTAAGTATAAATGTGTGGTTTTATGTGTTTAAGACGATGAAAGAATCAGAATTTCTATATGACGTCTAGTTTTTTAAATATTTTAAATCTTAAAAGAGACATTTTGGGTAAAAGGCACGTCATGGCAACAATAATTATTAGATAAGATAGCGGCGGTCGGCGGACCCGTATTCGAACGGTTTATTTTTTGTGTTGTGTGTTCCTTTAAAATATAGGTATTATAATAGACGCGGATCTATTAGAAAAAATATGAAATAAAATAAGGGAGGTGGGGCTAAAAGAAAAAAATTACTTTTTAACTGTTTCATTTTACTCCAGGAAACATTGATTTGGCTTTTTTAAGTCCAAAATCGTTGAAGAAACGTTTGATTTGTGGGGATCATTTTGAAAAATGTATGTTTATGAACCCATTAGCCAAACGTTTAACATTAGTTCCAAATGCTGTTCCAAAAAAAATTCTGTTTGATACCAATAAAAGTAAGAATAACCCTAAAGAAATTTAATTTAATATGTTAGAATTATTTAAATATTGATTATGTAGTATGTACATATAGTCATAATATAAATACGTTTTTAGAACTGCCAATTCATGATGATACAAAAATACAAACGCCGCTGCCGGTAAAACTTAAAAGAAAATTATTTTCAGACATCACGGTTGGAGACTCTCAACATACAAAGTGTATCAGTAAGTTCAAATTTTTAAGAAATATGATAAAATCGCGAAAATTTGAAGTTATTTTGTAGTTAAAAATTCATAATTTTTTTCTATTCATACCTAAGAATTGAAAATTTAATACAAGGTTGTTTGTAAGTTATGCTCACAATAATTATAAAAAAATCGAGCGTAAATCAATTAAAAAAAGAACCGGATGGGCCTCGCTCTGCTGTACACTTGGGGGTGAAGTGCGACACTTCATAGGATAGGTCATTATAATGGATTTGTTAAATTTGAATTCAATGATAGGTATCATTGTATACGAAAAACGATTCTGAACGCAGATGATATGTTTGATTTTTACACATTTTATACAAATTTGAGCTTTAAGGGGTTATAAAAAAAATTTGAATAAACCGATCACCGATATTTTTTAGTTGCGATAAGTTTAACTTGTTATAAACCTTGTATTAAGTTTTCAAGAGTTTTCGGTCTGCCAATTAAATTTGATAGATGTTTAAAAACAAAAGTTTTAAAAAATCGAAAATTTAAATTGTCTATATATAAGTCAAAATATGTCAAAATACTTTGAAAACTCAACCATGTATAGAGAACGTCAATATAAAGATTTGGTGAAAATTTCAAGTTGTTGCGATTTTTGGTTTTTGATTTAGAGCATTTAAAAAAACCGGATGGGCCTCGCTCTGCTGTACAGTTAGGGGTGGAGTGCACCTCGCTTATAGGATAGGTCATTATTATAATGGATTTGTTAAATTTGAATGCAATGATAGATATCATTGTATACGAATAACGATTCTGAACGGAGTTCATATGTTTGTCTAGGATATAATACATTGTTATTTATAAACATTGTAAAAAGTATATTTTATTTTGAAACGATAAATATATTTTTCAATTAGGATGGGTTGGCAGTTGCATACAGCGATATAGTTTGTCAGTCTAGAACATTCTACATTATATTATATTTTACATGTAATTTTATGTCAATATTCGCTGTTCAAACACTTATAAAAAAAAATTGTGCCTATGGATTTTAATAATTTTTGAATGACATTAAGAAATACTTCTGTGGAATCTTCGATTAAATTTTCAAGTATTTTGTAGTAGCCAAATTTTTTTTATCACCGATTATAAAAATAAAATTTAAAAAAATCGAATATTTTAAATGCCTATAAGTGGCTTAAAAATCAATATAATATTTTGAAAAAAAATATGTCATAAAAGAAATGCCAATCTTAAAAACTGGTAGAAATTTCAAAAATCTACGACTTTTACTTTTTGAATTATAACAAATATTTAAAATCGTTTGAGAATAAGTCGCTATTTTATGCAATTTCGTAAATATTTAAATTTCAAACAGTCATAAAATTTTTTTCTCTAAGTCCGGTAGAAAATTTTTTAAAGATTTTTGTAGAGTAGTTTATAGATAACCTAGTGTGAAAATTTTGAACCTTAAGTACGAACAGAAAAATTTTTATGAATTTTTATCTACAAAATAACTTGCAAATTATCGTGATTTTTACACATTTCGTATAAATTGGAACTTTGAGCACTTATAAAAAAATATTGTGACTTACGATTTTAGATTTTTTTTATCAGTTAAGGAACAACTTATAAGAAACCTTGTATTATATTTTCAAGATTTTCTGGCGGGCCAAAAAAATTTTATCGTTATTTTAAAAAAAAAAAATTAAAAAAGTTGAAAATTTCAAATGCTTTAAATAGCTCAATAAAAGTCAAAATACTTTGAAAATTTAACGGTGTATAGAGAACGCTTATCTTAACATTTGGTGAAAATTTCAAGTATTTACATCGTCTAGTTTTTGAGTTATAGCAAAATAAAAAATTTGAGTAAGTCGAAAACTTGTTTTGCGTAAAAACTCCCGTTTTCCCCTTATTTTTTTAGGGTTTTTCCCGTCGCATTTAAAAAATATTGAACATTTTTTACCTTTGACCCCCCAAAGTACCAACTAGATTCACTTTCCTTTCAGAAAAGGTGCTACATAAACAAATCGAAGCATTTTTACTGCCCCAAATCGTGTCGACAGACACAAAAAAAAAAAAAAAAAACACACATCATTGTAAAATCAATACATTCTTCACTCCGTTCAGAATCTAAAAATGTAATTTGTAATAACGTGATTTTACGTAAAATTTCCCGTTTTTTCGATTTTTTTAAAAAGTGTTGAAAAGTTGGATTTTAGACTAGTTAAAGTACCATCTACATTCGCTTTCCTTTCAGAAAAGTTGCTACTTAAGCAAATTGAAGCATATTTACTGACAAAAAAAAGTGTCATCAGGCACAAAAAAAAAAAAATAAAAAAAAACACACACATCATTGTAAAACCAATAGATTCCATCACTCCGTCCAGAATCTAAAATTTTACGAGCGTCTAAATTTTAAATTTTTACGATACTAAAAATTTTCAATCAAACGTTTTTAGATTTAAAAATAAAATAATAAATAATAAAAATAATAAATTAAATTAAATTAAAATATCCTAGACTGACAAATCGTCTCTGTTCAGAATTGTTTTTCGTGTACAATAATACCTATAATTGGGTATTATTTTGCACCCAAAAAATGACACAATTGCGGTCGAAATTTAATGAAACGTTGTCAAGTTGTGCGACGCAGTTTATTAATATAAAATAAAAAATATATAAAAAATAAAAAATTGTAATAAATAATATAAAATAAATATAAACATTTAAAGTTAAAAATGTATATTTTTTTCCCCCTGTAATGACAACTAATTTTTTTTAAATATTATATCACGTTTTGGTGATTTATATAATCATTATAACTCTGAATGGTTAGGTTGATTCTATCTATATCTTTTTTTGCCGCCGGTTTTTCTCGCCCTTTGTTTATGGATGAAGTAATTGTCTCAGTTTCGCCTTGAGTTTCTTTTAAAATCGATATAACTAAGTGAATCGGAGGATGAGTATTGTGAAACTGGCTATTGTATGTCCGGTGAAAACTCTAAATCGATATTTATTTGTTTTATGTACAACTAACTCTTTACCACGTTCTGATAAAATAATTTGAAAGTTTTCCATAATTTAAAAACACAATATACACAACGATGTTGCTGCGATTACTGGGGTATTTAACAAAAATGACTTGAGACTGCATAGGTACTAAACATAAAATTTACGCTCAGAATTTCCACATTCCCACATTATCGAAGTTTTATTTATAAATTTGGCAACATGTGTCCGCAATAGTGTAATATTCGGGGGTACGATGATAAACTATAATTTCGATTAAAAAGGTCGCCCCGATAAGAACCGTCCACAATCGTGTATCACCGCTATAATTTCATTCAAATTTAACACATCCATTATAGTGACCTACTCTATGACCGAGGACCATTCCACCCCTACTGTAGGTATAGCAGAGCGAGTTCCCGATTTTTTTTACACTTATCCTTCAAAACATTTGGGATTGTTCAGTCATCAAATCTTTCAGCTTATTATTTATTCCACCATTTATTATATATATTTTTTAAATTTTTGTGTATAGGAGTTAAAACATTTTCAAAAAGTCCAGGTTGGTCACCTTCTCCGAGCAAATTTAAAGTTTTATCACCTGTGAGACGATATGTAACAAATAATGTTGAAAATCCGAATCCTTCCATGATGTTTGGTAGCCCTACTTTGTCATCTCCAGGCACAAAATCTTGGGTTTCAAGGTTAATCGATCTACCAAGTCCACAGAAAAATAAACCAAAATCATCTATAAACACACCAGAAAGTCCTAGAAAAATTAAAATGATAAATAAAGAACTCCGAGAAAAAAATATTAATCTACGAAGATTGTTAAAACGAAAAAGATCAATAATAAGTTATTTGAAAAATAAAAATGAAAAATATAAAAATATTAAAAAAGTTCAAATGAAACAAATGTTAGACGAATTTTCCTTTTCTTCGACACCTTCGAAAGCTCTTGTTACAATGCAAGTATTGCACAAAAATCGTAAGCCATGGACTAGAGCAGAAAAAAATGTATCGATGTCATTGTACTATAAATCACCATCTACTTATAAGCATATGCGTAGAAACAAAATAGTTTTACCAGGTGAGAGTACTGTACGCCGCTGGTTAAACTCAATATCATATTCAACCGGATTCTCTCCTAAATACATGGAACAATTAAAACTCAAGGCTGATTGTATGTCATTTAAAGAAAGAAAATGCGTGATTTTATTGGACGAGATGGCTATAAAAAAATATATCGAATATAATAAAACATTAGACGAAGTCGAAGGTTTTATAGATCTTGGGTCACTAGGAAAATCAAACAAACCTGGATCACATGCTCTTGTTATTATGATTCGTGGATTATATGTAAACTGGAAAATTCCATTAAGCTACTATTTCACAGGGAGTGGTGTAAAAGGTGACAGTTTGGTATTAATTATTAAAGAATGTGTTCAGAAAATATTAGAACTTGGATTTTTACCATCTTCTATTATTTGTGACCAGGGTACCCAAAATAGGCGAATGTTTTCAATTTTAGGTGGCTCTGAAAATGAACCATTTACCACAATTTGTTGTAGGAAATTATTTTTAATTTATGACATGCCACACCTAATTAAAAGTATCAGAAATAACCTTCTAAACGGCAACTTTAAATATGAAGAAGAAATGATTTCGTTAAATGACGTGAAAAAAACATACGACATTGATACAGCAAGTTCAAAAGTGCGGTCCATGATAAAAATCACGCCAGTTCATCTCGCGCCAAATGCATTTCAAAAAATGTCATGTAAGTTGGCTATACAATTGTTGAGCAGATCAGTAGCAGCTTCAATTAAAACTTGTGTGGCTACGGGTCAGTTAAAATCTTCAACGGCAATCAACACTGCAAACTTTTTTATAACAGTAAACGACATATTTGATTCTGGAAATAGTAAAAATCTTTTTGATAACAATCCCAATAAACGTCCACTAAGTGTAAAAAATCCACAAGTATTTTCAAATTTAAAAAAATCAATTTCAACATTTAAAAATCTTGTTAAAATTAACCATAAAAATAAAAAAAACAGTACTCCACCGTGCTTTTCAGGAATGGTTTGGACTTCAACTGCGTTGCTTAATTTATACGAGTCAGAACTTAAGGAAATGACTGAAATATATCCTGAAAATGTATTTTTTTTGATGACTAATCGGTTAACCCAAGATCCGTTGGAAAATTTATTTTCAATAATAAGACAAAGAAATGGTTATAACAGAAATCCAACAGCTCACACTTTTAGGTGTTGTTTTGGAAGCATCTGTTCATACAGTTTGATGAAATGTTCAGACAAATGCAACTGTGAAGAAGATGACGATGAATATTTAAATGTTGATGTTTTAAAAGGATGTTTAATCGATCATCCAAACCCAGATTTGATAGAAACCGATCTCGATGAAGAACAAAATAATTTAGTGTCTGATAACTCATCGGAAACTAGTTCATTATCTTTAGACTGTAGCCCTATACCCGCTTCACTGGAAACATGTACCGTTGTTTATTTCTCAGGATATTTAGCAAATAAATGTATAGAGAAATTTAAGTGCGTTGATTGTAATTCAAATTTGATCACTGAAAAAGATATTAATGATAAAAACCAATTATTATTAACTTATAAAACGTTTGATAATATATTTACTAATACAAAAGGTTTAAAAATGCCTTCATCCATACTATTGAAAATATCAAATATTTGCCTTGCTATTTTCGAAAGGAAATTTGAAGACATCAAAATAGAAAAAAAAATAGTCACTCAACTTACAAATGATGCAACCAACAAAATTGTTAAAAACACATCAATTTTAAATTCTCCGTGCAAAGATCATTACATGTACATAATAGAGCTACTTTTCAGAACCAAAATGTATAAAGAATGCAAATGGATTACATCAAAACTTCATAATAAAGAAATTCAACAGGCAGATAAATTAAAGATATTCCGAAACAATTAAAACATGTTTCTTACTAAGAAATAGTAGACTTAATGATATTTTTATAATTAAAAAACATAAAATTCCATACATTTTCTTTCCGAGTACCTTTTTAATTATTGTACCTACATATTGTACTATGCCATTACGATTAAAATGTTGTTATCCTAAATTTGTGTTTATTATAAAATAAAAAAAAAGTAAAAAAAAATAATACATTGTATAACCTCCTTAAATCAAACTCAAAATAAATACAGTTATATAAAATAATAATATAAATATAAAATGGTGATACACCGACCTAAAACTATAATTTTTTTTGATTTTGTTGAATTCGAGTGTTGCCGCGCGTGGTATGCGCTATGTTGGCGCAAATAATATTGTTAGCACGAGAGTGCGGGTCGAGGGTCGACGAGGAACGGAGGTTGACGATGATGTGCGACGGCGTTCGGCGATGATGACAATGCAACGGGCGATTAGAAAATATAATATTAATTTTATTGTTGACAAAAATAATACCTTATCGCGCTCTATCGGAAATAATTTCCGCGCAGCGTATTTTGTATTGCAGTAAGCGATCTATAGTATTTATAATCAATGGTAATACTGTGGTACCGGTCGCATCAATGTGAATCATCTCATATCAATTAATATAATATTTTATCGTGCTTGTACGTGCCATAACAGTATGAATTGGGCTTAATGGTTTATACTTTTTCTAGTTTTCATTTGGGTTTTAAATACCAATTTTAATTTTTTCGCCTTAAATTTTCGTTTGATAAAGTCTGTGCTTGTTATTTCTTATTTTAATTTTGATTGGAAAAAAGCGGTTTTTAAATTTTGGTTTTAAAAATCGGTATATATTTGTACGTACCAAGTATATTTATATTAGTATAACGGTCGTGAAATAAGAAAATCGCTGCCATGACAATGTATTAACTCAATTAACATTGTTTCTATATTAACCCTAGTAAAACAGTTTATGTTCTTTTGACACGCATAACTTATTACGCATATTCTTATACGTATATGTTGGGAAATAACTCATACGACTGGAGTAGCCTGATGCATTAAGTTTTAAATTTGGTTCCATTTGTAATCCTTGGTAATGGTAAATGAAACATCGGTTCCCGTCTATTTATAGCTAAATTATATAATTTCTTCTCTCTCCCCCAGGAAACGGTTTATCAGTTGATAACGATAAAGTAGTCGGCACCATAATATAATTTATAAACTAAACACATCAAATATATTTTATTTTCATGATTTTATCATACGATAGTTCCAAGTACAATTTACTATGAAAATTACTAGGAATATCGTGTTTCATCAACGACGAAGTATGGCAGTACGAAAACACACTATTTTATAACATACCATTATATTAAATCAACACTCATTTTTTAATCATATAAACACACGATTTAAAATTGTTTTCTTCCAATTTGGAATTTTGAAAATAATTTTTAATTTTTTTTTGATTTTCATATTGTTTTCAAATACCGGTTTTCATATTTTTAGGTTAAAGTTTTGATTTAGAAAATCGGTTATACATCATATATAATACATATAATTGGTTGTTGACTTCCAATTGAATTTCAAATAATGGTTTTCATATTTTTCGGTTCTTATCGATTTTTAATCGAGTTTCAAGCCCCGGTTGGTAGTAACAATACTATAGTTACGATCACACGATTCAAAGAAGATACACAACAGTAGGTACTTCATCTGTACATTATGCTGATTGGGACACGTGCTATACAATTTTACAATTTTTTTATATATTTGAATTTCTATGTTGATACATATGAGTACAACTATTATATTTTGACACGAATTTAAAATAATTATTTTCTACATAAAATGTAATATTCCATAATGCAAACCACTATACACTTTTTTTCATTTCTTATGAGGTGAAAAGTAAATCTCCCCTTTATCCCCTAAACGTGGTAGAGTGCACGCGCGGATCCAGAGAGAGAGACCCACCCTTTAATTGTCAGCAACCATGATTGTGTTTTTAATTATTGTCGTTTTTGTTTTTAAATGTTTACTATGGGTTTTTACATTTATTTTTAAAACAAAAATTAATCCAGAGTAATCGAACGTGAAAAAAAAACAAAACCGCAGTGTAATACTAACGGACATCTTATAATAACATATATTTTTTTGCATGATTAATTTGTTTATATCTAAGTAAAGATATAATTAGAAATCCAAAAAAAAATTTGAATGCGGTAAGACCATTTTTTTTTCTACTATGTTGCCTGTATTGATTTCTGAGATTATGTGCACGACACTGCCCAAACAAGTGTTATTAGATCCGCTTGGTGCACCATACGCTTTGTGTTCGAATTGCATATTACTCATATGGATACTTTCTTCTCACCCATTATGCATGGCATCACGTAACTGGTGACGGACTGCGTAACTCATTCATCGTTTGTGCAATTAAGACTAAACTTTATATTCTCTTCATTAAGTTAGTGATTCGCGAATTTATTATTTTACGTGAAAACTATTGCCTATAATATGAATTTTAAAATCCGGAATATCGGGATATTTATTTCCACTTTTATTAAAAATCTTTTGTACTTTAATGCGACCCATTTCTAAATTTGCTGATGATTTTTTAAAATTACACGTGTTGAGCGTGATTTATTCATTTGCTCGTAAACATAATATAATATTCTACCAAACATTTGTAAACATCGTACTTTGGCGTACCACGAGAGCAAATAAATGTCGAATTTATAATCATTACGTTGCACGGGAAAAGTATGCGTAGGATGTATGACGTGTGGTGAAATTGTGACGTACGCAGTGCACATTAATATCGTTGCGATGAGTGATACGCGGTTATTTATTCGAGTCGTACCGCGTAATTTAGTACGTACCTATTATATATAACTGAGGTTTTTCGACGAGAAAAAAAAAAAAAAAAGGAAATCTCTAGCTTCCGGGGACACCGAGTATTATTAAGAAAAAAAAAAAAAAACCAAGAAGTGGCACTGTCAAAAGCGTGTATACGTAGTTGTTATATTCTGCGCTTATACGACGGTGTTGAACAAAACATACACGCAGAGTAGAATATACGAGTAATAAACGTGATTACAATTGTACGACTAGATGTGACCAGCATATGAGTGCGTATAACTGTGGGGAAAAAACATTCAAAAGACTGTGCTACGGTTGAGACTGTTACCAAATCGCAGTGTCATAAGGAGTGGACGGTTGAAACCGTGGCCTGTAAAGAAATGTGTAGAAAATAAGATCGAACTGGGTTTCGCGTTTCACGGGAAGGGACGTCGTCGTACACGGTCGGGAGTGGTTCAGAAGCATTTAATAGGTACCGTCGAGAAGATCAGACGTGAAGTTGTTATCCTTTGAGACGTGAATACTGTGCCATAACGGAAATTAATCGGAAAAATTGAAGAGCAACGGTTAGATGATTGTCGCGGTTGGTTATACGACGAGTTTTGGTTAGATTAATTCCCACTCGCTCGTCGCATCAAAACACACAAGTACAGTAGCTTCGACAGCGCATAGAAAATTAATCGATTCTGTACGCGGTCCGATTAAATTTTATTTTACGAAAGATACTATGCTGGCGTGGATGCCGCACTGAACCGCAAACCGACCGCCATGTACAAGAGCGAAGTAAAGGTACCGATAGGAATGATGGTGGTTTTGGACACATCCAAGTAATTCAAGAGCGTGCGTGATGTCGTGACGTCTACTTGCTTATGTGCTTGTCTGGAAGTGCAAAGATTAGGTTGCGCACCAATATGCGGGTTGATAGATCTTTAACCGTTATAAAACGTTGTCCACGGTGCACTACGAGGAAGCGATCTAACATTGCAACCCCACTTACTTATAAAAAAAATAATTGAAGGATGTGAAATGGATTCAAAAATATGTTGTTCGCACGAGCAAACTCCTGAGTCCTGCGGTTCAGTTAATGTCGTCACTCAACCGCATAGTAGTTGGGATCCTGTCGTAACATTTTCATATTAGACAGGACGACGTGATTAATGAATCGATCGCGAAGCGCAACTACCTACGCGGCGAAAAGCACTGATAAAGTAATTGTTTTTTTATTTCCGACATCGATGACGGGTGCGACGCTTTCGCGACGTTGTCGGTGGTGTTGAGAAACGCCTCTAGGTGAAGGTGGAGGATAGTCAAAAATCGAATTCCTCGAGAAATAAATTGTGTTCATTAATTTCCAATCACGCTGCAGCGGTGCGCGTATTCCGACACAACGAGACGGTTGAAGGCGATGGCAGTAGCGACGGCGGCGGAAATGCGCGGGAAAGGGAGCAGTTTTATACTATAATCCTTAAGGTTATTTATAATTATTATAACTGCTCTCGTACGTTTGCGCACTCGCTAAATTATCGGTAATTAATTGCGTCGTGCAAAAGTTCTTCAGCCAATTAAGATCGCGCAAATACCGTCCGTACGTAGTGAAATAATAATTAATTTCTAACGGTTTACTGGACGGATAGAGAACAACGTATATTTGTTTTTTAATCCAATCAGAAATTTGAATACAAATCTCACTGCAGCAATACGCTGATACGATGTTCTGCAGCCAGGCCCAGATTTCCGAATTACGCGTTTGCTGTCATGGTGGTTAATAATAATTTAAAGTTTCGTGAAAGGTGAAGTTAGAAACAAACCATGGTGTGGATGTGATTGTACGATGGGAGATCGATTGAAAAACTTCGATTGTTTTTTTAGTTGCGTTGGTTTGGCACAACCCCATATTTGGGTACCGTATGATAAAATTGGTCTTAGCGTTGACCTATAGCATTGACTATAAATTAGTATTTTATTATGAAATGGAAGTTTAGATTTTAGTATAGGGGGTAATGTAATGTAATGTAATGTGTGGAATCAAGTGTTTAATAGCTTTCTTTTGGATTTAAGGTGAGGACCACAGGTTAATATCTTATCTAAAATAATACCTAGATATTTGACTTGAATTAAGGAGGTAATAGGACCTCCTTGGAGAAAGAGAGTAAGAATCGTTTTTTTGTTAAGCATGAATGGAACATGAACGGATTTGTCAGCGTTAATTTTAATTTTCCACTTCGAAGACCACTTCCCTGTAAGGTGGTGTTGGAGTACAGTTGATGCTACAATCGGATCGCTATTGGTGGATAAAATTGATGTATCATCAGCGTGTGTGGCTAGAGTTGTATTTGGAGTTTGGGGGATGTCTGATGTAAAGATGTTGTAAAGGTCGGGAGAAAGGTCACTTCCTTGAGGAACTCCTACTAGGATAGGAAAGAGAAAAGTAAGATAATTACCATACCGAACTTTAAAGGTTTTGTTTTCGAGATATGATCGAATTAATAAATAAAGAGAAGCTGGAAGGAGTAATTTAATTTTGTAGAGTAAGCCCGTGTGCCAAACTCTATCAAAGACTTGAGAAATTGCTCAAATATATTTGTAATAGTGCACTTATAATTAAATTAGTTCATATATTTACTTTAGAAATAACATTGAGTTGTTAAATATTTTCTTATACATTCAAACTTAAAAGATCTGCGATTATAATATATATATACATATATATATATAATTATATTAAAATAGTAGAGTTTTGTAAGTGGAATTTAACCATTGAATTTTTACTGGGGAATACATATATTTCCAATATATCAAATATATTTAAAAAATATTACCAATTAAATCATTATTTTCAGCAAAATGTGAATTTTCGTACATCAGAGAAGTGTGAAATATATATACCTATGTGTTTTACTCTAGATATCTGTATGTTCTAGTTCGCACCAAGAAAAATATACCTTTGCTAGAACTTCCGAACCCTGTTCATTATTATAAAAATAATGGCGTTACTGTAACACACTACTATCCGTTACTTTTCTACCCAACACAGACCAATTTAACGATATTATAATATTTATTTGATTATTTTGGCAGATCATTGGTTTGTGAATGGATATATTTATTAAAACATTTATTTTGATTTGTTTACCTTATTATCGAAAAAGAGACTATTAGTTTTAATTATTATACTTTGGTGTGTTGATAGGAAACTCTCAATGTTATTTACCATAACGATATTGATATCATCAGATATTTTTTAAATTATTTTTAACTTATATCAAATAATTATTGTACCTATTTGTTATATCGTACACTTTCAGCGAATAAACTGTTGCGAGTTTTTTTCTATTCTTCACATTACGATAACTATTATTATATCCGTTTGTTATATTAATAATTTTCATTGTAATACCATACATGCATTTTCTGTGAATAGATTGATGCTGTTTTCCCGACAACATATCGGTATCAGTTTACTATCGACAAAAAGTCACGTATAAAAATACGTGTGGGCAACCGAATAGAAACAGTATTTTCTCTGCGTTGTAGTAAGACTTACCACGGGCTGACTTACGTTTTGCATATAATATCTCATAACATCTCCCCAGGAATCGTAAATTTACAACAGTTCTGGATACTATCTAATCGTCAAGTCATTAAATTGCTATTAAGGCTTCACGTTGCGCTTACTAGAGATAACTACAGAACATCCTGTTTTAAACGCAATGGTAGAAGAAAATGGAATTGTTTACTGATATAATGTAGATATTTATTTAGCTATAGCATTTCTTTAAAAAAAAGCTTTCAAAATTTTAATAGTATTAATAAAATGTTAAATAGTTTTTAGTTTGAGATTAATAGTAACTGCTGTGCGTAATGTTAAACGACGGCGTACGCAAACATAAAAAAAAAAGTAATTGCTGATTTCGGTGAATACTGAATAGACTAAAATAGGTGCTATAGACGTAGATGATATGAATGATGGTACATTCAGTGTCAGTTAGGGTGGAAATTGTGGACCCCTCGTGAATACATCAATCGTTAATCCCACATAGTTTGATATTTTTGATACTTTAAAAATTCAAGGTATATTTGAAAGGCTCGTTGCCGTCAAAAGACAAACAAAGAATATATTTATTTTTTCTTTCAATATTATTGAAAGTTAATTTATTATTTCCTTTAGGCTGTTATAAGACCCAGGATATTCATAGTAGAAACATATGATCGCAGACCCGCAGATACTTGTGAAGCTATATTATTCTTACATAAGATTAATGCAGTCGTTGAAGAACCCAGAATAATTGTTACAGGATTATAAGCTATGCAATAATTTAAAGCAAGCAGTACCTACTTAGACACAATAAATACACATTTAATTAAATTATAATACTGATATACTAAATATTTTCTTATAATATTTGCATATTGTGATTTAATTTAAAACTTGTAACTTTTTTCGTGATACTTTTGTAAATTTATTTTTCCTTATTATCTGCTAATAGTTTGTATAACATATAATTTGATTTAATCTCACTCAAACTATAAAATGTATTACGAGCATAATTTTTGAACGAGTAAAAAGTGTTGTTTTATTAACAAAATTAACAAAAGATTTATTATTAAATTTATACTTACGAAAAACTTTTACAGACGTCAATACTTGTTTAATGAGACAACACATTTTTATGGATTATCTACTCTTTAGTAATCAAGTGAGTAGTGTTGTAAATATATTTTGAAAAATATTACACGAAAAAATGGATGATATAAATAATGATTATTATGTTGACTGCTCTGCACATTATGGTAATAATATTATCAATACCGGTATCGCGTTTAACTGTTTTTCGTGTTTTACGGTTCAAACTATTTTATGAAGTATGATTGTAATGGATATAATATATAAATAAATAAATAAATAATAACTATTTTTATTATAATGGTTTGAATAAGAATAATTATGATATTGATGATGATATTTATACAATAATGTCAATAATAATAATAATACTCAAGACAGCTGCTACAATATTATTTCGTTTTGAAATCGTATCAATCATAAAAAATCCAAAAATATAATGACGGTGTTTTTCTCACCCCTCAATCCTCGCTTCTTGAGTATCCGTATCTATTCGATATTGTGATTTTGTGAATTATTTTAGTATCGCTGATTGTTTCTATAATATACATATATACGCTACAGATAATCGGAGACGGTTTTTATCTTTATTGATTTTACTTTTTATTTTTCAAAAATGTATAGACGTTTTTCCATTTTAACGGTTTACCCAAGAGATTGTACATCGAACACAAGTCTTATATGCAATATACTTTGGACTCGATGCGACTCGATGGTTCTACTAATATTAATTTTTTTTTTGTTTTCGTTAAAAGTTTTTTCGAGTTGAGTAAACGAAATGCTTCTTGCAGCAATTCTTAAGAATGGATACACTCGAGACGTCATACATTATGAGTTCATTTTTTGATATTTCTTTAGAGCAAGGGAATAATGATAAAAAACAATGAACGATTTAGAACTTGTTCTAAACGAGAGCAGTTTTTTTTCTTTTCTGGTTATTGTTTTTTTTTTTCTAAAATAAATAAAATTTATGTTTTAGCATTTTAAATTTAAGAAAAAAATAATTCTTATATAATAATAATAATAATCCCTTTATTATATTATGTTCTAGTGTTCAATTGTCGGGGAAAAAAAGTTTTATCGAACCCATTAAACCCATATGTTACAAGCTCTTTGTATCAATTACCCAGTGTACATTGACCAGTGTATTATGACAAGATTTAACGGGAAAGCTATAACGCAACGTAAAGAATAAATTACGATTAATTATGTTAATAACGATATAAAAATTGTATTTATATTATTATATAAGCACTAACGGTGGCCGTATCGACAACGTAGCCATCCCAGCGTAAACTATAATAGTACACACATTTACAATAGACATTTGTGTACATTTTATATCATGATTTAAATTCGTAACACAGGTGTGCGCGTTGTATTTTACGATTTTAATGAATAATAATAGAACTTTTATTACATAAAACGATATCAATGTCTACTTACATATTTTGAATTATTCTTATCAAAAAAATAATAACATGACGATTATTTACAAGTTCGTTTATTCGTTTATCATCGTCGACTTACTTATTTTTCTTCCAGGCGCAACTTTTTGCTACTTCTAATTGTTCCTTAAGAGTATTAAGTCCAGACCGCACATTTTACGAGTAAGAAATTAAATTCAACGTTAACGCGTACTTTTTATTTCGTTCATTCCAACGACTCGCGGCGTATCTGATTACCGCATTTGTACTCGATGATTGTCAGTTATAAAATATGCCTGGCAAAAAAAAATGACACGTTCAAAACCTTGTGGCAACTCATGTGAGACTAGCGTACAGTAACGAGCGTACGGGATGTTTTAAATAAAAATTCAAGCCAAGAGTAAAAACCACTTGAGAGGTTTTGTTGACACCGGATAGGTTCACGTCGAAATGCTCGAATCCCTCGAGATATCGAACGTCAGCGGTTTCTCCCATCATGCAACCTTTATGGTGTTGTTTTTACGCATTCAGTTGACTGACCCCGCCCGTTGTCGATGTACGACACTTAAAATCGAGTGACGAACAAACGGCGTCGTGGAATTTTTGAATTGGTAGGCGGTAGGAATCGGACGGACCGGGATCACGTGTTGCCGGGCAATTTATTTGCATTCATCACGAAAAGAACACGAATGCCGCACGTCGGGAACTACGACACGGATACGGGTCATCCGACGCTTTCGGTAGCGCTAATTATACGTCCTGCCGTCGTTTTGATGGTCAATCGGAACGCAGATGTCCAAGTCCAGTTAGGAACTCCTGCCGCGCGAAATGGTTCCGATTGTCGTTATTGAGATAATGATTGTTGGCTCGTCGTCGGTCAACACACTATTACTGATCGTCTAAATTCGTATATAATATTCAGGGGTTCATAACAATACGTACTTATATTGCTGAATGGTATATCGTATATATCCTATGTACGTATGACAATAATGTTCGTGAACATTGTACAGTCTCGAATAACGCATCGTAATTTATACTCATACCTATAATATAACCTATATAAAATTGTTTTCACTTAAACATCGATCGTATTTTAATTTTTCGTTTTTATGGAGTTTATGTTTAGTGAAAAGGGAAGTGTTTTAAATTGTATTTATTATATTTTATTGTTTGTATTTAAAGTGATGAAAATTTGACTTCCACATCAACGATTTAAAATTGTAGATTATTTATCATTTTTTTTTTTAACACACATTAATGCGGTACTAGACCAAAAATTAACACGTTGGCTGCCACATGGCCGCCGGTGACCCAAGTCATTTTAAAACGTGGTGGACCATACTATTTTTTCATAATTTATCGTAATTGTTTATAAAAATAACTCCGATTTTGATAAAAAAAAAAAAAAATTCAAAACTACTCGTATCTACTTTTTGTTGTCTACGCCACGGTAAAATCAATCTATATTTTTCTATCTCCTAGCCGTATTAAAATAAAATCCATTTAAGATAATGTCAAACATGGTAGCCAGCGACATAAGCGGCATCTGAAAAATAATTCGGTTTAGGTCGATGACGGTTACCCGATTGGCTTCACAATAAATTAAAGCATTTGGGTCACCAGCGGCCATATGGTAGTCAAAGTGGAAAAAAAAAAAATGTAACGCGCGGCGTTTCGAATTGCCATCATTGCCGGTGCCTAATGTGTGTGTGTGTGTGTGTGTGTGTGTGTACAACCTGGCGCGACAAACGGCAAACGTCGCGGTACGAACGATAGCAAAGGTCTGTGCACAACGAAAAAAGCAAATAACAACGTGCGGTACACAACTATTCTGAGGTCGAGTACTGAACACAATTTGTTTATTCAATGAATATTATTTGTTTCCTACACTCCACCGACGAGCGTTTGACCGCGTACGTTCTTCTGCCGCACCGGCACCCGCGCGACTGCCGAACGTTCCGTAAACGCATTTCATCCGGTAAGACAGACGACGGGCACGTCCATTAGCCTTCCACTAGTCAGCATTTTGAAAACGCGCCGTCTGACTGTCGCAGATCTCTATTGTCGACATCGACGGAAAACTGCGAAAAGACGGACATACGCCGGCCGTCAATCAAGTGATCGGTTCATGGTGGTCGGGCGAAACACGGACGCCGTAAAAACAACGTACGCCTCGGAAACAGCCTCAGATCAAACGGCTTTCGTAGCCCCCGGAGCGCGTTGTGCATCGCGTAAAACTGTAAAACATTTTATAGTTTTTTTTTCTTTTAATTTTTTACTCTCGAAAACGACCTGAAAAGTGTTCGAAAACGCGAGTACGATCGCGGTCTAGAGTGTTTTTGACGCGCGCTAGATCCAGATGCGGTCGTCGCGTGACATTTGAACGCGTAGTGCGGTTCAACTCTGCGGCGACCGTTTTGGCGGAAAACGCTTGGCCACGAACCCGGACCCGGACGGTGTTTCTGGTACAAAACCAAACGTTTCCCGTGACTTAATAATTTTTTTTCCCCCCTATAATTTTTCGTCATCGAAAAAATTCACGATCGGGTACTGTATCGATTGGCAATGTTGCCTTATCGAAGGCATTCGTGTACTTTCCGGGTAAAATTCGATTAGGAAATCCTTTTTTTTGTTACATTTTTTCGTTCCGTTTCGGCATTACGGCGCGTGTGGTTTAACGGATTAATGAAAAGATAAGCCGTTGTTGCGCGCATTCGTTCGCGTGTAGAAAATAACACACCGCACCGCATAAAATATATCATACGGCACACGCCTACGCATTGTATAACACAATGTGTATCGCATACAGACGTGATACATTCACTGCTTTACACGCATTTTCTGAGTAGAAATTCATGTTTTTTTTTTTTTTTTTTGTTCCTACGTAGTTCGAAGAAATATCGTACACAAATATTTTATTTTCATTTTTTTCCCACGTATCAACATTATACGTGTTTTTATTTTGTTATTTTTTGTTATTTCGTGTACGCGTTGCCGGTAATGGATTGAAAATGCACCGATTTCGTACAATGACCTGTACTTTTACTTCGGCGAAGTATGTTTAACTTCAATGTTAGCTTAAACCGTAACAGAATAACCTTTGCAAACCCCAAACGCCTTGAGTGTTACCACACGAGTTTGACTCGTATACCGTTATGCTGAGCATAGATATTATAAAACAAGAAAAGTCATCGAATTTCAAACTATGTTAACAATAAATGACCTAATGATTTTTATTGAAATAATATTGTTGAATAAATATGATAATTAAAAAGTTTTAAAAATATTCATTTAACATTAATAATAATTTAATTTACATCTATGACCAGTTAATTATGAATAGGGCCCGGATTTCAATGCAAAATGCATCTTTTTTTGGTTAATCTTAGATTATGCTTTCCAAGTTTATAATTTGATTCATATAACAGACTTCAAAAGTGAAATTTTTATTTTGCATTTTTTGCTTTTTTTTTGCATATTTCAATATTTTTTCATTTTTAGAACATATTTTAGCATTTTTCGGTCATTTTTTCGTTTTTAATGCATATTTGTTCAATAAACTATACAAATTTAGCTTATTCAAAAATATTATCTAAAGATAAATTATTTTCTTGATATTTAAGTAGCTTTAACGGGTCTTCCATATTAATTGTCAATCTTTATTTTTCGATTCAGATTTTATCATAATTTATTATTGACTGTGGAGTGTTACCCGTAATCGGTCAAAAACCATGTTCAAATAATTTTGTTCGTATTACATCGCGGTCATAACATTTGCTTGTCATTATCAAGTCAATTTTTCAAATTTTCAGTTTTTTTTAATAAAATAATAAATAAAAAAGACATCTTATTTAAAATGTACAAATCGTGTAAAAAAAAAAATATATATATATGGCATTTTTAAGTTCATTTTTGTGGTAAAATGCATTTTTGGCTACTTTTTAGAGCATATTTGTATAGTTTTAAATGCATTTAAATCCAGGCCCTAATCATAAATATTCCAAAATATACAGATATACACATAGAAATTTTACACTAGTCGTATAATATAATTGTAATTGCAATGCGTTCTGCAACGAATAATGTCTTTTTCGATACTTCATTACAAGAAATTGTGTTTATTTTTGCTTTCGTCTCGGATGATGGTAAGGCAAAAATTTTTTTCAGATCTTTTTCAAGTTTATTATTGTTGGCGACGTAATCCTACCAATTAGATTAGGTAGGGAATAACTTCGCTTGTATAATAGTTGTAATAAAGCACAAACAAAACATAAGAAAAAACACTGAACTTTATTTTGTATGTATTAAAAAAAAACAACAATGGACTGTATATAAACATTCTTCATCAAGCGCACGACGAAAATACACACATGCCGTGCCGCGGTCCGTCCTATTTATTGACGGTCATCGCCGGCCGGGGTTTTTCCTTTCGTGCGTTCTAGAATATTCTAGAACATAGAATGTTCTAGAACCGCACGGCTATTTTCAGGCGATGTTGTCAACATCCTCCCGCCTTTGAAAGAGATGTCTTTCAAAATACAAAATCGGACGCAAATTTCTTACAAAATAAAAATAAAAAATGTCAAAAGAAATGATAGCCTCCTCTCTTTTTTTTTAATGTTAACATGGTATTAGAATAATAAAAAACAACAAAATACATAACTGTTGAGAGAATTACCTTCTCTCTTATGGGGTCACTGGTAGCTTTACCAGCTTAACCACTGGTCTCTTTATAATTCCGTCCGCAGTCTTTACTGTGGCAACACGGACTATTTGATCGGCCCCTGGATGCACCTCGATGACACGTCCAAGCTGCCAAACCATAGGTGAACTATTGGGTGAATTAATTGTGACCAAATCTCCAACTTCTAACGATGGATTGGGAACATACCACTTCTGACGACCATGTAATGTGTGCAGGTACTCCCGCGTCCATCTCTTCCAGAATGATTGATGGGCTTGCTGTATAAGTTGCCATCTCCAAAGACGATTTACTGGGGTAAGAGTTATATCTGGTTCTGGTAACGCCATAATAGGTTGACCAATCAAAAAATGACCTGGGGTAAGAGCACTAAGGTCACTTGGATCACTAGAAATCGCGGTCAGTGGTCGCGAGTTTAAGATCCCTTCAATTCGGATAACGAGTGTGCAGAACTCTTCCATTGTAAAGACTTGAGAGCCTATAACCTTACGCAAATGGGTCTTGGCGCTTTTGATGGCCGCCTCCCACAATCCCCCAAAGTGCGGAGCTGCTGGTGGGTTAAATTTCCAACGACAAGGTATTCGAGACTGGAGACGGTTCTGTAAATCTGCTTCGTGAAATAATGACTTCAATTGTCGCGCAGCTCCGACGTAATTAGTACCGCAATCCGAGTGTATTTCATTGGGGATACCACGACGGGCGATGAATCTATCAAAAGCGGAGAGGAAGGTTTCAGATGAAAGGTCGGATACAACCTCTAAGTGTACCGCCTTTGTGGACATACATATAAATAAGGCTAGGTACGCCTTGCTAGTCTTTGTATTTCGAAGTCGACTCTGCTTCACTGTAAATGGGCCACCGTAATCCATTCCCACGAACGCGAATGGACGATTGGCTTGTACTCGAGCTTCTGGCAAATCTGCCATTCGTGGTTGTGGACAAACGGCTCTGTATCGAGTACATGGGATGCACGAATGAATTATCTGACGAGTGATTGACCTACATGACACAATCCAAAATTTTCGTTGAATCATATTCATCACCAACTTAGGACCCGCATGAAGTAGACATAAATGTGTGTGCAAAATGATCAATCTAGTTAAATGTGCCATTTTTGGTAACAATATTGGGTGCTTAGTTTCTTCAGGAAGGGATGAGAATCGCAGCCTCCCACCGACTCGGATAATCCCCTCTGAATCGAGAAAAGGAGAAAGGTGAGCTAATGCATTGGGTGTTACCGTGGTTGATTTCCGCTTCAATTGTTTTTGTAGTTGGTTCCAATAAACGTTCTGCGTGATTTTAATGGCAATAGTAAGCCCGTTTTCTAACTCCGCATGAGTCAAATTTCCAAGCGTGACCTTCCCTTTGCGACAGCGATTTATGAAACGTATACAATATGCAAGTGTCCGTTGCATTCTTGATATCGATGAAAAACGTTGTATAAAAGTATCCGAATTAAAATTTTCTTGTGAGTGCAATATCCTTTGTATGTTTTTTTTGCCTTCTGGTAATTTATCCAGCAAGACTTCCGGTAATAACACCGATGGCCACTGATCTTCTGGTAGTCGTAAGAATGACGGACCATTTAAGTGTAAATCACACTGTCTCATCTCATCTGGCATGATTCCACGAGACGCTGGATCTGCCGCATTCTCTTGAGAACTCACATGCGTCCATTCAGCTTGAGGTAGCAATTTCTTGATTTTTTGTACACGATTATTAACAAACATCTTAAATGCTTTGGGTTCAGCTTGTAGCCACGCCAGGACAATTGTGGAATCGGAGAATGCCCGTACACGATTGATATGCACCACGTCTTTGAGAACTGTTAGCGTGCGGGAAAGGACTCTTGATAACAATACAGCTGCACATAGTTCTAATCTGGGTATGGTCAGTGTGTGGTCTACTAGTGATGACTTTAGTGGAGCCACCTTTGATTTACAAGTCACGAAATGTACCTGGATGTGACCTTGATGATCCAAGACTCGTAAATAAACAGTAGCAGCGTAACCTTTCTGAGAAGCATCGGCAAATCCTATCAATTGTACTTCCACTGCATGCTTAATATTAATGTGTCGGCGAATAATTATATCTTTCACTGAGGGTAGTTTATCCATAAAATTTTCCCACTTACTGGTAATACAGCTTGGCGTTGAAACATCCCACTCTAGTTTTTGAGACCATAGTTGCTGCATGAAGCTCTTGGCCCAGAATGTCGTTGGTCCCAGTGTTCCAACAGGATCATATATTCGTGCAATGGTTGATAGAATCGAACGTTTGGTGGATTGCACTTTAGATATATCCAGTCGATAACCAAACGTATCTTCTCTGGGATCCCAATATAATCCCAGCACCTTGATGAGATTGCCTTCTGTTGGTTCAAAATATGGATAATTGGCACGGTCTTCCACCGGTACTGTTGCTAATATGGCAGGACAGTTACTGGCCCATTTTTTGAGTTCGAAGCCGCCCTTTTTCAACATTGCGACAACTTGCCCCTGAAGACGCACTACATCCTCTTCGGTGTCTGCTCCTGCGATGATATCATCGACGTACGTGCTCGTAGCTAGCAGGTGTCTTGCCAATGGAAACTCAGGGCCTTCCTCGTAATCCAATTGTCTTAGACAGCGAATCGCCAAAAATGGAGCCGCACTCATGCCGTAAGTAATTGTGCATAACTCATATTCTTGAACTTCTGCCTCAGGTGACTCACGCCATAGTATGTGTTGAAATACACGGTCGTTTTCTTTAATGTAGATTTGACGGTACATCTTTACTATATCCGCACTGAAAATGAACTTATGAAAACGATTGCGTAGTAAAATTTCTGTGATGTCAGCCTGTAGTTTGGGTCCTGTCAGTAAACCATCATTCAACGAACGTCCCGATGACGTTTTTGCTGAAGCGTCAAAGACAACACGAATTTTTATTCCTTTGTCGTCGCGCTTCATTACTGCGTGATGTGGAATAAAGTATTCGCCAGGACGCTGAGCTAGTTTCATATGACCTAGTTTGAGATATTCCCGCATAAACTCGTGGTAGGCATGACGTAGTTCAGGATCTTTGCTTAACCGTCGCTCCAAATTAAATAAACGGTTCAATGCCATAGATCGTGATGAACCCAAACCGATTACGTGCGCGTCACATTGTATATCTTCTCGTTTTGAGGATTCATTCGAATATGACTGAACGACATCACGAAATGGTAGTGCCACATGGAAACGCCCTGACTGGTTACGCGAAAATGTTCTAGAAAACCACTTTTCACAGATTTCATCTTCTGTACAAGGTTTCTCCGGATCATTAGGTTCTTCAACTGCCCAAAACTTATTCATCAAATCATCAATTGCTGGTGTTGTACTGATTGATAACGATGTCATTGGAGAGTTAGTCGAGTCGTTCACCGTCCCTACGACAACCCACCCAAGCTGCGTGCTTAGTGCAGACGGTAAACCAGGGCTATGAATAATTTCTGAACGAGTTTGAAGAATAAACGGGTATAAATCACTTCCAATCAACATCTCAATGGGACCTGGAACATCAAAAGTTGGATCGGCAAGTTGGAGGTGTTTATATCGTTCACGCACAAAATCTGGCAATTTTACATTTGGCATAAATGTAGTTATTTTCGGTAATATTATGACATTATTGGCCTGGAATTGAGGCACATCCACAGCGACAGGAACAAACGTACAGCTGGTTACACCTTTTACTGTTGTCACTGGTTGCTGAGAAAGGCCGACTATGTCTGTTCGTTTTTTAATTCGCGGAAGTCCCATCCTTGTAGCGCACTCCGCAGTTATGGCCGATACTTGAGAACCACTATCCAATAAAACCCGTATGGGCACATATTTCCCTGTGTGATCCTTGATGCGCACAAATGCTGTTGCTAAGACTACTCGCATGTCTAATTGTGCTGTACCGGAAAAACTAGATGACGAAGAACTGTTTTCATTCATTCCACTAACCGGAGTCATTGGGTTTTCACCAGCCTTGCTCGTGTCCTGGTTGTTTACCATAGTATGCTTAGAGTCAACATGTAACAGCGTACTATGTCGTCCATCACATAACCGACATTTATATGTTGATTTACATGCCTTTACTAGGTGGTCGGCACCAAGACATACAAAACATAATTTTTTATTCGCAACAAGCTCTCGTCGTTCTGTGACTGGCATTTTTTTGAATATAAAACACCGAAATAATGAATGATCACGACTACACTGGACACACTTGGTCCTGGCAGAAGCGGTAGTCGCCAAAGAAGTCTTCACGAACGGCGAGTTGCCCTTGTTCTTTTTACAATTACCGTTACTCACCGACACTGCAGTCATTTCCATCCCAGTATTTTCTAATATCTTACAACGTTGTGCGGCAAAATCTAGTAGTTCATCTAATACTGGTATACTATTTTGCGGTACACTTGCCTCAAATAACCGCCTAGTCTCGGGGTCAACTACATGAGCGCCGATATAAAATAACAAAAAACCGGCTAAATCGTTAACACCCAACGCCTTGATCGCGGCAACATTTTCACGGAACGTATTAACGAAAGCTGATAATGTAGCAACCGATTCACGTTGTGATCGCGCGAATGAAAATATTTTCTCAAAATGTGCCGTAGCGAGTAGCCGTTTATTATTGTATCGTTCTGATAGAGCACGCCAAGCAATTTGGTAATTAGATGCGGTTAATGGAACCATTTTTACAATATCCAGAGCCGAACCGGACAAACATGAAATCAAATAATGAAAACGTTCGATATCGCTTATCGATCGGTTTTCATGTACCAATGATATAAACATGTCACGAAACGCGCACCAGCTAATTAAACTACCATCAAATTTTGGAAGCTCGATTTTTGGAAGCGTTGACATACGCGCCGAAAACACATTTTCTTGCTCTGTTCTTTCATCCCGCGTTTTATTTGATACTACATTTAATTGACTGAATATTACCTGGATCTCTCCACAGAGTTGTTCCATTTCTTCTGTTATCTTGCCGTCCTCTCGTGCAAATGATTCATGCTCCTCCAACTCCACCAACGATGATAGCACATTACGTTGTTCAGACATAAACAAGTCCACTGAGCGCTCTAGTGCATTATGACGTGCAAGAAATATCGGCCGCTTTTGTTCATCTAAGGCGGCTTCCATTGCCAACTCGTAAATTTTCCGTATTGACTGAAGCGCCGTGTCCCGCGCAACACGGGCTCGTGTCAATTCCCGTCTAACTTGCACTTGTTTTGACGGTGCCATAACGAGCAACTAAACCGATTAAAACAGTAAAAGAAACGAATACCTGGATCCGGCTCGAAGGACCAAATGTTGGCGACGTAATCCTACCAATTAGATTAGGTAGGGAATAACTTCGCTTGTATAATAGTTGTAATAAAGCACAAACAAAACATAAGAAAAAACACTGAACTTTATTTTGTATGTATTAAAAAAAAACAACAATGGACTGTATATAAACATTCTTCATCAAGCGCACGACGAAAATACACACACGCCGTGCCGCGGTCCGTCCTATTTATTGACGGTCATCGCCGGCCGGGGTTTTTCCTTTCGTGCGTTCTAGAATATTCTAGAACATAGAATGTTCTAGAACCGCACGGCTATTTTCAGGCGATGTTGTCAACAATTATTTTTATTAGGCTTCTGTAATAATTTTTCGTATTGAATCTAAGTTGAAAATTAAATACATTTCGTAAATTAGTTTGACTTTTTAAACTTTTTGACTTGCTAATATTACTACCTTTCTCCACCATGCTCAGTCTAAATGAAATTCGTTACATTTTTTATCGAAATCGGAGAAAATATTAAACGGTGCTGATTGATGAATAGCTAACTTGAGATCCACACGAAGTATCTTCTCATTAAATATCCATTAGCCTATTTTAAAACAAATTTCTTCAAGGAATGCCCACATGTATGTGTATAAGTATTTCTGCATTCGACATTAAAAAAAAAAAATAATAATGGAGTATAGAATCCGCTTTCAAACCAATGTATTGTGTATAAGTGCAGATAATATTTAGGACAATGCTAAAAAGTGCCATCATCATATATGTCTGTGCAATCTTTTGTTGGGCATGAAATATTATCCGAAGTTGTTATACAAACATACGGTTTTTATTTGGACCATGAATAAGGTGCTGGTAACATTAAACTACTGCAACCTCCTCAATTGGTCCAAAGATTTGCCTAACGGTTTTTTGTCGACTAGACATTTATCATAAATCGTTATAATGATAGATATTATATTGGAGTACATAATATTGTTGAAAAATAGGCTTTCTCAGTTCGGATACAATTATCATTGCACGAAACAGATTTTTCCGTCCGTTGTTAGAAGTTTTCTCTAGCATAAGTTCCTTGTCGATATTCGACTTCGTATCTGCAGTACGAATATGACTTCCCGAATACGCGTAATACATATGTTATCATTCGAACGTCTTCACTCCAATACGCCGTTTCCTATCCCCGAAAAGCCTACACTATAATTAAATATTATAGGTAGATTATTTGTTCACTGCGTTTTATCGAAAATAAATTGTATTAGATAGCTACAATATAAAATTGATAGAACAGTTGTTACCTAAACGTGTCGGATAGAATACCGATATCGTGATAAACGTGATAGTAATGGTACTATGTACAATACGAAAGATGCAAATACGTTTTCTACTATAAGTCGCGTTTAACTTATGGCCACGTAGCGTTTGAAACCATACTAAATCGTATGCAAATAAATACATTGTTTTCAGTGGAATCGTGTACCTATGTTAAGAATGGTTATGCAAATTCACAGGATTCCGCAAATTTCGTAAAAGTTTCGTTCTTCATCGAATTTGACCGGCACGGTCCAATGAACATCAAACGAATAACAAATAACTGTACACTAGTGGGATAATACACAAATACTTTATAGATAGGTAAACCGTCAAAGGGGTCAGAAAAACGTTTTGTCGCAGCGAATTGCATTAGGATTGTTGTCGGGGCGGAGATTGTGTGAATTCTAAACAATTTACTAGATGATAAATTCGAGGCAACCAAAAAACTTCTATTCGGTTGTCAAGTCTGAAACGCACAGTGTTCCGCCCGTACATTTTGGGGCTAGAAGAAAAAACTTTGGACAATGAGCGAGTAGTGGACCGTTAAATATAATAGTTCCGTATTTATTAGGTGCTCGTGTCCCGTAAATTATATATATATATATATATATATATATATATATATATATATATAAATATAGAAAAAAATATTCGGCCATGGCAGTTAGTTATTATGTACACGGAACCGCAGTCGAATTTTAACACGTGCATAGGCTATTTATGTTTTGTAATTTTTTATACTTCAGGGAAGACGATTATTTTGTGTACCATTCTTCGATAATCGTTTACGATTCCGATGATGATTAAGTGCAAGTCGAACGACCACGTGAAATGCGTTACAAAGTATGACATTGCACGAAAAAGAACCTCTGTAATAAAATTATTTGGTTCACAGTGAAGATTTTCTAATATAAATCACGAACTAGGCGCTGATTCAAAGTTTGATCATGAGGGTCATGGAATCGCATAAAAAAAAAAAACATCGATATTAGGTTCTTCGTGTTTAATTATAAATTAATATATGCAATAATACCAGATGAGATTATACGATTAACAGTAATTAATTAAGCTATAATTTAAATTATTTATTTACTTTTAGGATTTTTTAATTTTGTATCATCTTTTAGTTCTTTCGAAAAAATTCGCTTTTTTTATAAAAAAAAAAAAAAGAAATATAATTTTATAACTAACTATACGTATTCCAAACAAACCGAAAACTTAATTGTTACATAAATTGGTATTATAATTATGTATACACGATACACCGGTAGCCGTCAAAAATTATAATAAAATATGGATACTCTACCGGATTAACTAGAAATCGGTCTAAAACGAATATGTATCAATTTCTGAATGCGATTCCGTCGTCAACACTCTTTTCTGTTGAATATTATTAATTTTTCCCTCGAAATGCTACTCGCACATCGTGTCATCACTATGTCGCAATCGCTACGTCAAAGACAACGCTTTATCCATTGGCGGATTTAAGGGTTCGAATAAAGTCGGAAAATCAATAATAAAGGGGTTTCGCACAAAATGTATCAGTGACATACCCTCATTTAAAAAAAAAAAATTAGGCGAACCACTGTACAAAGTTCAGGAGGGGCTCCCGTCAGAATTTTTCGATGAACAACCGTCGTGGCTTCCGAAAATAATAAATGGATGAGTCAATGTTGCTCCGTACGACGTACGTAAGTATGTGTTTTGGCGAAATAAGAGAACAAAAAAGAGTACTAACGAGATCTGAGAATTGTATTTTTGCTTTACATATTTGTTTCACAGAGTTCTCGGGACTTGTAATTTCTTGGAAATAACTTTAATTTATTTTAATATATTTTTTTTTCCTCAGACACCATATCGACACAATAAGCACCGGTAAGCAACGCAACGCGTTAATTTATGAGACATGGAATACGACACGTATTAGGTACTTGTAAGATATATGAAAAGCTGAAGTTTTTCATTTGAAGTTTTTTTTTTCGAGTTTTTGACCCGAATCATCGAAACTCCAAAGATTTAAAGTTTTCCCGTACATTATTTCATAAAATCAAACTTGTCAATACGCGCGCCACATGACCCGAAAAATAGTGTTTGTATGAGTGTGCGTTTGTGTGTGTGTGCGCGCGTGTATTCATTAACATAAATAACTCAAAGGAACTGTGCAGTACATTTCGACGGTCATTACTCCGCGAGTATTTTCAAACCATACTAAATCACACAATCAATTATAATATAATTATATTATACGGCTGAAACTCCGAACGAACGGGAATCGAACTTAATTAATTATAAAGATGCGTGTTTAAATGAAAAATGCACACAAACTTATATGATTACGTAACGTACGTTATACACGTATAGAAATATGTGCATCATGTACTTGCCTTGAATGCCAGACGGAAAGTAATTTAATACATTACACGATGTATGCGCGTTTACCTTTGGAATTCACGTCAATACTTCAAATGCGTATGTGCAGACGAAAATGCGAATTTCTTAATACATTTTCGGTGAAGATAATATTTTATTCTTGTACAGATTTAATATTTTGCACACGTGCGCACAACAATAATAATAATAATAATAATAATAATAATACGAGTATCGTGTATTATGCTATTATTATATTCTCGAATTCCGGATGTTTAGTGCCAGGGAATTATTCAAAACTATTATAATTATTGTCTCATTGAAAACATCTTGAATTCCCCATGATCGCGGGATATCTGCAGAAAGCGGAAAACATCCAGATGATAAAAATACTAATTGGTGACTTTTGATTCGTCTTATTATATTAATTATTATTATTATTATTATTATATATATATATATATATATATATATATATATATACACCAGCTGAGAGAAAATAGGCTGAGATGGTTTGGGCAAGTGATGAGGCGAGAGGAAACGAATGCAGTAAGAGTGGTTATGAAGATGGACGTTGAAGGGAAAAGAGGAAGAGGAAGACCAAAAAAGAGATGGTTGGAGACTTTGGAGAATGACATGAGGGCTGTCGGTGTCTGCAGAGGAGATGTGATTGACCGAGTAAAGTGGAGGTGTAGGACAAGGGTGGCCGACCCCAAATAGTTAGGAGGAAGGTGAAGTAGAAGAAGAAGAAGAAGAAGAAGAAGATATACACCAGCTGATTCCGTGCACTCTGTCACTCGTTAAATATACCAAATCTATTTTACTCTTAACTTAACCTTAACGTACTAAAATTCGATGAATAAAAAAACCAAATTTAACCTTTTTTTAAATTAGCCTATCTTAGCCTATCATAGCAGTGCGGGCATTCTTTAAAATATTCAAAGTACTGTTTCTTTTTGGTTACCTTGCAACGTCGGGTAATTCATTATATTAATTTTATATATTACCATTGGCAACCACTAATAAATAAATATTATTCTTAAATCTTTTAACCATCATAGCAACCATTTATAAACAAAAATTTCTATCGGAAATCTAAAAATTCCTGTTTGAGCACCTTCCGGTGGTGGTCAATAACCTATTTAAATTAGCCTTAAACCTACTCTCAGACCTACCAAATATACACAGAAAATTTCATGAAAATCGGTCAAGTGGTTTCGGAGGAGTTCGATAACTAACACTGTGACACGAGAATTTTATATATTAGAGAAAAAGATATATATATATATATATATATAAGTTTTATATATGATAAAATGACAAAAAAACGATCGGAAGGTTCGCCTTGACGCGCCCGAGTTATTCCGTCCGAATCGATAATTTATCTTTCTATTCCTTCAGAACCGTGCCGAGAATCGTGTACCACCATTTTTCACATTCGAGCAGTTGTCCAAGTTACACGATCAATACGGTTTCACGTTCTCTCGATAATCGTTATCCACAAATAATCGAGTCGTCGGCTAAATAATACAACTTCAGCTGTAGTTTTACTAATAAAAAAAAAAAAAACGATATTTTGTTTAATGTTTTTACTGCCATACGTTCCTACATCACTTGTGGTACGCAAACCGTTCAGGGGGAAAAAACACGCGATGCGCAATAGTTTAGCGAGGAAGGGACAGGCCGAATAAACGATATTAAATTCTGTGCGTCGAATTCTCTCGGAAGTCACGACGTTTCTTTTGATCGCGCGTTTCCGGCGAAGGAAAATGATAATAAATTAAAATTACGCAGTATTTGTCACGGGCGAAGTCGTCGTAGCGACCGGGCGTGACTGAGCCGAATCCAAGAGGGTCCGTGGGTCCGCATTTAACGCGTTTCGACGGGCAACTCGTAACAATAGTTGCGATGACTATATCGTCGCCACGAATTTTAGTGTTTCGCATATAATAATAACGCGATAACGTGTTCGCCCAAAAGGGGCACGCACCATCTATTACGATGACGATGGTTTTGTAATTTGTGTGATGTGTAGAAATACCACTGATTCGAAGAAAACGTCTGTACGGTTTCGACTAGACGTATAATATAGAACGATGACGAATTTATAGTACTCCGTTCTGCTATTGTTCTGCTATTGTGCATAGCGGTCGCACAACGTGTAACATTTGTGTGTTTCATAACACCTCTTCGAGATTTTTACATTTCTCCAAGAAAATTCGAATGGATATCGAACGTTAAATAACTTGCGAAACATCCGCTTTTGTTTGAACGCGTTTAACACTTTAAATGTTCGAAATAAAATATAATACTCTAAATATTTTTGCATTTAACACTAATTGTATTGTATTGAAAAGTTTTTTTTAAGCTTTTATTTTGTAGACCAGAGGTTTCTAAACTTTTTTGATTTACGCTTATTTTAACTCTGAAACATTCTCCTGCGCTTCACATAAATAACATACATCAGGCAGGAAAAAGAAAATTAATTTTAAATATATAACTTTATTTATTTATTTCATTATCTTTAAGTATTAAATATTACGAAGCGAAAGCAATAACAATAAAAAAACAAAGAAATTAGATAAATATTCTCGTTTGGTCGTTCCCACAGTTGTTATGATCTACATTTTAAGTACTAAAGTTTGTGTAATACGATTAACTTTGTTTCATCCATAAGTTTTCTTGTTCAAAACTCAGCTCAAGTAATAATTTATTAAATATGTATACCTAGTTTTACAATTTTGCTGTAATATATTGTCTCGTTAGAGGTATTTTTAGCCTCAGTGAATATACAATTTCTATCGGAAATTTTTTTGATCATTCAACGCATCAATTGAATCAAAAATGGTGTCGAGATTCTCTTTAAAGTAACAAAAACAAATGAATATTAATAATAAATAAAAGTTAGTTATAAAATAAGTAAAGGATGTCTGTCAAAATAACGAAAAATAAATCGTAAAATTCAAAATTACTGTTTATTTTTCAATAAAAGAATTATTAATAATTTTCATCCTGACCCAACCATTTCAGTCTTTATTTACCATTAAGTTAATTTTGAAATTTACCTAAACCCTTTCAGACCTATAGTTATTTATTATATTATTATTATATAATTTACTATTAATTTACTATTATTACATAATTTATCAACTAAAATAACAGCATAAATACTATCTAGAAAATGATATTCTGTTGTGTTATCTGTATATAACTTAATTTATAAATCTTGATAATAATCAACAGTTTTGGTTTTCTTGAAAAAAATCAATAACTACGTGTACAATATAAACTTGAATTATTACCATATTTTTTATTTTCAGTGTTATAATAAAAATCGAAAATCAAAGTTTTGGACTGATCCAATACATTCATTGCTGTATAAATGGGTGAGTTGAAATAAATTTCTGTTATTTTCAAAATATTAAAATAACATTTTAACAAAATATTCATATGATTATTTCGAATATACTAATAAAATATGTAACAATATTTTATACTTTAAAATATTTGTTTTCGTTAATGGTCATTTCAAATTAAAATAGATTCCATCACTCCGTTTAGAATCTAAAATGTTATCTTCGTGTTCAAATATTACTCGATAACAAATAAATATGAATGTTATATATGATAATACTGTTCCTCTATTCGTGATTTCGGCTTTCAAAATATTCACACGGATAAAGAAAATTAAAATTAAATAAAACACTCCTGCCACAGAGAGTCCAAGACGGATAAAAATAAACGAAAACTCTTGTAATTAGAACTGTTTTATTATTACATCAAATTTTATTATAAAAAAAAAAAATAAATAAAAAATAAAAATTGGACGCACCTACCGCAACATCGCGCTGTCTGATTTTTCGAAACCTCGACATGGGCCAATTTCAATATTTTTCAAATCGAACCATCGGATTCTGTACAAAATTAAAATGGAGGTTAATCGTTTTTATTTTGGATTTGACACGTGACATGCGATACATGAATTGCGTGAACTACGGATTACACGGATTTCATCACGAAATTTTTAATTTCACGTGTACACGTGTAATCCGTGAACACGGGTAATAAGAACTCTAGTCAAAACGCATAAATTATGTTGACATCACTCGACTAATGTTAAATAAAACCAAATTTAATTATTATCTTTATCATTGTGAATTAATGTATCAATATATAATTCAGATTTATTTAAGTAGGTGGCTACAATAAATATAAATATTAACAATTTTATAATTCGTTGTTCTAACGACATATCGAATGTTTGACTGTTGTCGATTTGAAAACTTTTGAATCGTATAGATTTGCGACTTGTACGGATATTATACAAAACTCTAGCGAGATTTTTACAATATTCTCAATCAGTCAATAATTATTTATTTATTTTTATTCACTGAACTGACTGAACTGAATGAAAGCGATGGATTTCAGTAGCATGCCTTGTGAAGAATCTGTTGCCACGAAATCGCTGAAGACAGATATGATCAAGTATTGCATGAACACGATGAGAAAGCGCACGATCGACGAACAGATCGGTGATTTATCGGCAATCATGAATTGTTCGTTAGATTTGAAAATCGTGTACAAAAGAACTGAATTGGAAGTCAGTTACAGTGTTGGCTCACTGAGCGCCTCGGTCAACGGTTCAGACGAATCGGTATGTAAAACGTGATTAGGCAATGAACACCGACACCGGTTTTTAATTACGTTTGTAGTATATTTTTCTTCCCCCCCCCCCCCCCCCCCCCCCCCCGATCTAATTAACATTTTTCGCTAGACGTGTGTTCGCCAGTGCAAACGGGATATTTTGCACAAGCTGAAAGTGTTTTGCAACTACAGCAATGACGTAGCACGGACATCGTCGTTGAACTGGCAGGTCCGAAAGGACAAGAGCTCCGAATCGGGTAGCGAGACGCAAGACGTTTACTCCGAGGTCGGTAAAATTATTAACGATACATCATAAATAAGGTGACCGTACGTCGTATACGGTCAACGGTGTATTATTATCATATATAAACACCGCAATATCATCACTAAAATAAAATTGCTAAATTAATTTTTATAGTTCATTAGTTCAGAATTCGTTACAGAAATCGTCGACAGTTTTTTATTTGCGTTGTCGTTTTTTCTTAATTACAGAAAAGTTGTTTATCGTAGAAATTAGATTCTTATTAATGAATGTAAATTATTCATCATCAAGATTTTTTTTTTCATCCCATTTCGACTAGAAAAATATATGGTCACCTTAGTTAAAATATGTATCACGGTGTACGCACGATTGACTATTGACTATTGGTCGTTTCGAACACAGGTCGAATTGTTAAAAGAACAAGTGTCTGGAAAAGCGACAAGCAAAGCGTTCAACGATAATATCGTACTGGTCGACCCAGAGATGGATATTCCGAATGAACTATACGACTTAATGAACGAAAATGAGTCACCACTGGTGCTCATAGTTAGTTATTTACCTACGGAATGGAATATGACGTTCGAATGTGGAGTATACAGTGCTTCGACCAACGGTCCAATAAAGTCGGTAAATGACCCGAGTATATATTATAATCGCGAACATGCTATAGTTTTAAATTATTCAATATTTCATTGGTATTCACTTGTAGACGAACATGCAGCAGATTAAAATGCTACTGTTGCAAGAATTGAGCGCGTTCGTCACCGACGAAAACGTTGTCAATCAAGAAGTAGACGACACTTTTCGAACGATAATTTCCTGTGGGGTTAGTCAAATATATATGATTTTTATTGAGCTTTTCATCGCAATACTCGAGTGTTATAAATATATGTAAACATACCATATAGGACGACAATTTCCAAGAAGATAAGCTAAGGAATCTGAGCGACGATGAAATATCTCAAAGAAAGACGTCTAACGAGTCATTGTCGACACACGAATCACGGGAAGCTTCGGATCTCTCGGTAGTTTCTGCGGTGGAATCGGATAAAACCACATCTAATGGAAGTAATGAATCGTGGAATAATAAGATCGAGGTTTATGAGAAGTTCAATTCGGATTGTAATGTATGTGTTTTTAACACATAGAAATATAGAGAAAATTATTTTAAATTGTATTCTTAAAATATAACTATTCTATAATACCCATTAATATAGCGGAATGAAGAAATTGCTCGAAACGAGCCAAAAAGTAGTGAAAATCAACGATGTGATTCGCCGAATCGAAATAAGATAAACCAACCTGCTGTAGATATAGTTGTTCAATCTTCGGACAACACGAACCACATACCAGCTTCCATGGAATTACCCGAGACCAGATCCAATCAGCAGCCAACAATACCTCAGCAGGTCACGAGTCAAAATGAGATTAACAAACCTGCCGTAGATCCGGTTAGTCGACCTTCAGAAAACACGATCACCATTCAAGTTCCCACAGAGATACCCGAGAACAGATCCAATCAGCAGCCAACAATATCTTCTCGGGTTACAAGTAAAAATGAGATTAACAAACCTGCCGTGGATCCGGTTAGTCAACCTTCAGAAAACACCATTCAAGTTCCCACAGAGTTACCCGAGAACAGATCCATTCAGCAGCCAACATTATCTCAGCGGGTCACGAGTCAAAACGAGATTAACAAACCTGCCGTAGATCCGGTTAGTCGACATTCGGTTAACGCGACCCGCATTCAAGTTTCCACAAATTTACCCGAGTCCAGGTCTAATCAGCAACCATCGAAAACCTGTAATATCCCCAAACCGCACGAGGTAATTATATAATTTATTATAATTTCAAATTATTGGTAGTAATTTTCGGAAAATTACTTATTTGTTTTGTTTGCAGAAATACGATAGCAGAGCTTCCGCGGTATTAAAAAATGTCACGTGGAACACATTTTGGGAGAGCGCCAAACAGTTCTTCGATATACTCGTGCAAACGAACCGCGGGGACCAATTACACTTGAAGATGATCACGGATTGTTTAGTGTCAAATGTATAATATTGAATCATATTTACCGTCTATCCACGTTTAAATTATATAATATTAACGCGGAATTATAATGAGGCATTCTTTAACGCTCCTTTTGCAGGCGATTGACAAGCCCGACGACTGCGCCTTATACGCGACACTCTGTTGTGACGTGATCGAAAAAGCTTATGTGGATTCAAGGGGGGCCGTACGTCAAGGGTTACCAAGAGCGTTCAAAAAGGAGTTGATACAATCTTGCAGGGACGTGTTGACTGAAAGCGGAGTATTGCCTCTGGTGGGGACGGCTCAACATCCTCAGGACTCGAGGCGATCGGAACAGAGGTTCGACGTAAAACATCGTGATCGTACACTAGGAACGTGCAGGTAAACACACTACCAGGTTGGAAACTTAGATATAAAGCAACTGATTTCAGTGTTCTAAAAAGTATGAAATTTTTTTAAAAAAAAATTAATACATATAATGGACAATCTGACGATTAAAACGCAAGTGATAATAATAGGAACACAATAATAAAGGGAAATGTAAAGAAAATTGTAATTAAACATCCATTTTTTAAAAATAAAAATGAAAAAAAAGCTTTAAAAAGATTTTTAAAATTCTATAAAATTAAAAACTGCTCAAAATATATCAAAATAAATGTTTAGTCTCGATTTACGAAACGAGCCTTGTGATGTTCGGAAAAAATATCCAATTTGCATAGATATAATAATTGTAGGGACACTATTATAGTAATATATGAAATTTTTTTAATTGCTGTAATGTGTTTTACAGGCTTATGGGTGAGCTGTTCATGCGGGACCAAATGTTCAAAACCGTAATGAATACCGTCGACACGTTCATGCAGATACACGACGTGCAATCATTGGAATGTCTCTGCGTTTTGTTGATCATAATCGGACCTAAACTAGAAGAAGTAATATGAACTAATTGTATGAAGTTTATTTTTATACGCGAAAGGTGCAAAACTTACGCACGACATTGTTACGTATTATGGTTATCGTCTCAGCCATGAACGTAAATAATAGTCCAAATGGTTTCGAAAAAAAACGGGAAATTTTATCTTCCACTCTCTACACACTTTATACTTAGGCGTTTGAAAGAGCTTGAACGCTAAACCCTCCCAACCTTCTCCGCTCTATTAACGTTCATGGATTGCAGTACCTGTAGAACACTGCTTCCGGTTGTTTACTGTAAATTCTACTATTTCATGCTAAACGTATGCGAGTTGCCCTTGTATAGATCATTGATGCGCCAAGACTAATATATGAACCACTGGAGCGCTACTTGATCGACGGGTACGCTGGCAATAATCTTCTGCCTCCGCGAACAGTACACATGATCGATTTAGTTCTATACGAGCGGGTGTATTACGCAAATCGTTCGAATTCGTGGTCTGGTGATTTCGATGAAGAAATTACCAGAAAAGCCAACAAATGCCGTCGTCGGGAAATGCAGTCGAACGATCGCCGTGCGAATTGCATCTCAGGCGAGTATTCGCGATACAACCGAAACCCGCCATCTAATTCCGCGAGGTCTTCACAGAACCAACGAAAACGCATCACATTCAACCCCGTAACGACTACACACTTTTATCGTGACCATTAATAGTAAAGTACATACTCCCCCTCTCCATCCCCACAACCATATTAGCACCGTCAGGTAAGTATAATATATTACTCCAAATAATTAATACTCAAACAAATAATATAATTAATTGGCATATTATGCCGATGCATTATGGAAATACAATGTATACAAGTTTTTTTGGTACGAAATTACACAAACATTTCATCGAATAGTAATCAAATATCGAATTATTAGTTTCATAATTAAAATAATTGTAAGTTCATGAGATCAACTAAGCTATCATAAAAACTTGTATATACTGTAATTTTGTATAAATAAAAATTCGATAAGTAAATCTTCACCACAACAAGAGTCAATAAAAACACGAGATCTGATCAAAAAGTTCCGGGGCTTTTTGAATAATGTATACATAACGTGATGACGTTTTCTTTCTCAAGTGGCTAATCTCATGCGTTCGAAATGAGGTCTAACCATTCGTGAAATGGCAGAAGAATTCAACATTTAATTTGGTTCATGCCAAGGAATTTTAACAGAATAACTGCACACTCTTCAGTCGAAACTGTTGGGCGTTCTGAACGAGAATCGTCTGCGATTGATGCCCGGCTTTCTTTGGACCTTTTAAATCATTCGTAACACTTTGAACGAATCAAACATTCATCCTCAAAAGCTTTTTGTAATATCTGAAAAGTTTCAGTAAACATTTTCCTCAACTTCACACAAAATTTGATGCAAACGTGTTGTTCTTCTTTGCCTTCCATCACGAACAAAACTACAAAATCCCAAACACGAGAAAGTCAATATACTAAAACAACTGTAATTCCACTTAAAAACGTCTTATCAACTATCTGAAAAACAGCTGTGTTTGGGAGAACGTCCTTTACACAGAGCTACTAACTGCATTTTTCTTTGATGCCCTATTGGTACGTTATTCAGAAAGTCCCGGAACTTTTTGATCAGACCTCGTACTCATATGACATTAAATTGTGTACACAAGTCGAAATAGATAAATATGTATGTAACACAAAATCTAATATTTTCACCAATAAGAACGAACTAAATTTTTTTTATACATTCGACTGCAACAATTACATAGTTGAAAAGAGATGCGCAACCGGGTAAAATATAGTGGTTGCGTCTAAACACGTCACTTTTATCGGTTCCAATACAGTTGTTAGTTGTTTTACTTTCCGGGTAAGAGATGACCCTCTGGGAAGTAGATAACATCACCAAGCCCTCATCCATCCAATAACCTAATGTGTTGATATTTTCCATTGCACTTGTGGTAAATCTCACATTGGATACAATTGCATGAAATGTTCCTTTGTAAATTAAACTTAGAAAAATAATATATTTTATACAATTAAGAATATCCAAACACATAATTTACAAAATTATAATTTGTATTATTACTTTTGTTATAACTTATCTTATAGTTATTATATGTTTACTTGTACAACACCTATAATTCAATTTACTGCCCACATGATATCTACTAATACTTTGATCGAATCCACCACGGATGCTATTGGAGACGAGAATGATCAATATCAAGACAATAATATACGGACAAGATGTTAAACAAATTTTCACGAACGGCCAACGAACCAGCCAACCACGAACACAGCTCTTCGGGTAACCCCTTCCAGCACAAAAGCAACTGGTTTAGAAAAGTTTGAGTAACAGCATGGAAGTGCTAAAGTGCTGAGATGCGGATGAAGAGTGTGAAACTTTGAAAAATACTGTCACTCATGGTTCACTTTTGTGTAATACATCGTCAAACGAAATATTTCAAATAGGTAATATTGTATTTTTAAAGAATTATTTGGTTAATAGTTAAAAAAAATGAACACAACAAATATTATTGATTTTTTGTATTTATTTATGATGTAGATTAAATTATGATTATAAAACATAACATTTATAAATAGCTCTCTCCGATAACACACAATTATTACATTCCAGTGGGACTAAAATCTTTTCTATACCACCGTGGGATTAATATTTTAATATGAAAATTTTATTTTATTTCAAATCAATTGTATTAAACGATCTTATGTGAAACACTAATATGTGTAAGCCATTAAAATCATTCAGTCAATCAAAAGACTTAGAATTAATTTTTTTTAATTTTAAACATTTTTCTTTTATTTTATGTAAATATTTCAAACATTTTTTTCGCTCGAAGTAACGAATTACTGAAAAATCAATAAGAAATAATGCGAATTTAACGAGATTGTTATGTACTTATTATTATTTATGACTGAATGTATTTCATTGAAATAAAAAAATATTCAGTTTCAGATAAAATTTATTCATCAGCTAAATACTCCATGAGTTCAATATTGTTGCACGGAGTTCAGACGTAAACTAACCAACACGCATTATGCTGGCCTCCGATGGAGGTACTTCCAATCGACTGGAGTTTAGGTTAAGTTCGAAATATTTTTGTAAATGATCGACTTTGAGGGATTGTCTCACAGTCATCCCAAAATGTTTTCATAATGTTTTATTCATTTCAATAAACGATGGCGACCAGCCGTCGGAAATATTGTTTAACGTCGTTTCCAGGTATCATGTATATTGTCTAACATAAAACAAATAAAAAAACATTTTTCACATCATAACTGCCAATAACTATTTACTTTGTTAAAAATTTTCTAGATAAAACAAAGATAATTATTTAACTGGATTATTTATCTATGTTTTACCCAATAGTGCTTATTATTTTATTATTTAAGTGCACAGCAGTGCGCCGCCAAGTTCTAACAGTGCAAAATGTATCTATTCACCCGGTTATTCTGACCTTCATATCTCTGCTTCCTCTTGAAATAGGCTTTTGAAATTTTAAACATAGCTTAGGCTCGTGTAGCTTAAAACACTGTAAAAATTGGGGTCCTTGATATTGATTCGTATCACAATGGAAGCATATCAAAGTTTTCAATTTTCTTTTACTCATTTATCATCCAAATTATAAAGCACTTCTCTTATAGGTAGAAACTTTAAATTTGGCACAAAGGTACATCTTGTAGCATAAGTAAAGAAAAAATCTAAAAATTACAATATTTTTAATACATATTTTACATATTTTGCCATAATTTGCCTTGATTAATCTTCTTTTTCACACACCATCATTTGTTTGTTTTTAATTACATGAATACTTCTTGTTTTAGTATAAGTTTTTTTTGTACATTTTTTAAAACATCTAGAAATTGGAATATATATATATTTGGATGTGCTGAGTAAAACATACTATTAAACTTGGAGTGGAAAGCTTCACAAATATTCGTAGTTCGAATTATAGAACATGAATACATTGCCCACACAGAAGGCGAGAAGTCACAATCAGGCTTTATGTATAGTTTGTATTTAATATAAAATCGGCAAATTGCTGTACTTTTTCATTTTTGGGTAAAATTGTTACAATATCGTCAGTAAAACAATCCTTTACTTCATTTGCTTTTAAAAATGGGAGACCAAAAAAATATTTTAAGAAATTACTAATATCTGAATTTTTTATGTATTCTTGACTTAGTTAGACCAACCGTTTGAATTTTCCTCCATTAACTTTGACCTAAATGAAACCTGCATCCTTTCATTTGAACTGGCCACACGATTAATAATGATGAGTTGATTGCTTTTTCAAAATCGGCAAATATTATTTTAGGTGAAAAATTTATATTATTTATTAGAAATTCAGATTAGAGATGTGAAAATTCTTTTGTCTAAGTATCTATATTTTTATTAGGAAGTAAGAAAATTACCAATGGTATATAATTATTATTTTTCAGGCTATAGATTGTAAAAAATGGTGTAAACAATTTTGGGCAACTTTTAAAAGTTCCATCCACAAATATTGAATCAACTTCACTTAAAAATTTTAAATAAGAAATTGTTGAAAAAATTACTATATTATTTTCCTTGTCATTCCCTATTAAAAAATGTTCATCTCTGTTAGTTGTATATTTTCTTTCAATAAAACATTGTGTTAATCAGGTAAATTATCTGACAGTTTTGGAAATGTAGATGTTCGAGCGTGGTATATATTATTACGAATTAAGGTTAAAACATAAGTTTTCATTGTTGGAATGTCTTTTGATAAAGCTCTATGAATAAGTTTTGATGGTTTATCATAAAGTTCTTCTACAGACTTTCGCTTTAAATTATTACTCAACTGTTGTCTATTAAATAGTTCGGCAGAATCATTAATATAGTTATGATCATTAACACGTTCTATAATCTCATATTTATTATTTAATTTAATGTATGACTTGCACGTATTTTTGCAACAACTCCAACGTTGAATATCATTCTTTAATGTTTTATGGTAACGAAATTTGTGTCCATCAATGTTAAATAATGTTTTATTTTTTTCGCTTAAAATCACCGAAGCAATTTTATAGTGTTTTTAGATTTTAAGTTTTATTTAACAAAGATTATACAAACGTTTACACCAACAACGTGATCGAAACCAAAACTAAAATTATTATATGCTTTAAAGTACGTCCGTGTATTCGTTTAAACAATACCGGACGCAATTCATGTAGCAGTTTAGATAATTCCGGACGCAAATCATGTAATCGTCTAGATTCAGACGGACGCAATTCGTGTAAGTACTTGCTTTTCATTATTTTTTTTTTTTTCGGGACGCAATTCGTGTGCAGCCTTATACGTGTGCGATCCCGGCACTTGACCCACTCGCCTTCGACACACGTTACCCGCCCCTATCCACTCACCACCGATCGTTCGCACTTTCGCTAACGAATCGTACACTGAAACTTTTTCCGCGCTCCCCGGCAGCGCCGTCCCCGCAAAAATATCCGCTCTTCCGCTCGAATGTCACGGCGATGCGAACCCGATATGATAAATATTCCCGCGACCCGCTCTGTCACCGGAAAACGCGACAAGCTGCGCACTTCCGGGTGCCCGGCCGATAGCGTTTGACGATATTCCCATTGACGTTTGCGCCAACGTGCATCGATCTACACGTCGGTATGGTTTCCGACGATCGTTCGATCTTTCCTCGATTCCAAGGTCGTTTTGTTCGTGGTAATAGTGTCGGGTCGTTATAAAGTTGCGGTTTACGGCTCTTACTTTGACCATGCGCGAACAAAACGAGAAGAGAAATGGACATTTTTTGCATTGCTTTTATGTTTTTATTGAAAACAGTCGTAGTTCAGGACGATCAAGATAAGATGTTATCAAAAACGGTTAAAAATTCTCGTTCACCGACCGATATATCATCAAATGAGTTTGGTATACTGGCTTGGTATACTTGACCGGGAAATTATGAAAATTATAGAAATATTCGCTCCAATATGTTCTATTAAATTGTGCCTGTTTGTATCCGAATTTCTATCAATCTTCCTCGTTGATCAATAATTCGCATTAACATTATTCTAAACCTTAGAACTTAAAAGATCAATTTTTCTGCGATTCATGCGATTATTGAAAATACTATTGATTGTATGGGAGGGGGGGCACATTATACGTTACGGCCAAGGCTGAGTAAGACACCTCTAACAAAGTATCCAAATACAAAATACAAGATGCTTTAATATTTTTTGAAGATGTTAAGTATAATATACAAGTATATGAGATACTTATAAGATATAAGGTAATTTATACATTTGTAGATCAATTACAATGTAATAATTCAATATTTATATTTATTATACAGTATACAATGTGTCTTAAATTTTAAGAATTATTCTTTATATTATGTAAATAATAAAAATTTTATAATTTATATATGTATTTAATATCATCTTTCACATGCAGTCGAAAATTTGACGTAGAATTTATCGCTGCTGAAATAATTCTGTTTTATTTATTTTTTTTTCTTAAATATTAAACATATAGCTTTTACATTACAGTACACATTTATCATTTCATCACAATTTTAAATAAAGTTTTCAATGTAGAACATCAAATAACTCGAGAAAACCTTTTTTTTATTTGTCGTGTTAAAAACTCGCTTATAGTTCGTTAGACATATTGAGTAAATATTAATAATATTTTACGAATAAAAATAATAAAATATAATAGTAATATGATAGTACGCGACCAAATAGACAAAATTTGTGTATCGATGACCGTAAAGATAATCTTTACTGGTCACTACTCTCTAGTCTAGTCGGAAGATGTCCATATTACATGCATATTATCATTACAGACCGTACAACAAAGATCGGAGTTTAAACGATGATTTTAATACTAAATTGCTCTTAAGGTAGGAATAGAATATTATCACGTCATGTGAACTCATGTACTATGCACATTTGAACTATGAAGTCACGCTTAGAAACACTATCAGGTACTGTTTTCTAAAATAAAATTTAAAATTGATAGAGAAACTTCAAGTAGTTCATAGTGGAAAGAAGAACTGAAAACTGCAATTATTCTTGCGGTTTTAGATTAAAATTGTTAAACAATTACCCGATCAAGTACAAGAAATCAATAAAAAAAAGAGAGGATCGGGTAAATTCCATCGTGAATTACGAAACGAACCAAAACGGTTAGACATTTATTTCCGGATGAAAAAAGAAAAAAATTATTATTTAGCACTGATACGCAACAGAAAATATTCAATTTCGAAAATATATTAATTAAGAACAAAATGAACAAAATGGTCAAAATTCGTGAGGCCACGTCAGTGGAAAATGTGTGATATGTTAGTAAATTAAAACGTGCTGTCAGGCGTGAAGCAGGAAATGTGATGTGACATGAGTATGATGCTGGTATACTAGAATGCTGTATAAATCTATACCCTACACTTTTTCCCTGTGAAGTGATCACATATGATAGCGCGTGAGCTCACGCGAAGTGACGAAAAGCCTGTTCCCACCTTAACGGTCATAGTTTTTGAATTGTACAACAATATTATCGTGATTCCGTCTAAGAACCGTTTTCTCGAACCGCGCCAATGACGAAACGTAAACGATCTATTGCTGCGAGTTGTTTAGAAAAACTATGCGTCGAAATCACAGGTGCGCTGCTCTGTTTACGAAATAATGCTTAACAATGTCGGATTCAAATGATCAAGTTCAATCAAAAGTCTTGGGCGGGCCCGCATTTGCCGGACACAAGTGGAAAGTACACGCAAACACAGGGCACAAGACACATTTTGAATCGTGTGTACAATCGATTGCGTCTCGGACGAGTTCAAGGGACTGTTCGTGTTCGCGGGACGTTGCCCGGCCCCGGTCGCGGCGGAAGGTATACAATGCGGCGGCGGCGGCGGCGGACATGTGCTCGGAAACCGTGAAACGAACGTTTAATATTTCGTGCGCGTCCGACGGCGGCGCGGGGCGAAAACTTTACCCTCGACGGACGTAACATCGTTAAGCTCGCCCTGAAACGCCTCGGGTTTTCCCGCCGCCGCCGTAACAGCCGTGCGCGTCACGTGCCATCCCGCGTGTTTTCCGAGGCCGGGGAACGGAAAACGCAGTTGCAAAGCGTCCCCGATGGTCGACGCGCCGATAAGTCGCGTGCCAAGTCGATTAACTAACTCGTCGTCAGTGTTGACACTTGTCCGGATGGATTTACGAGTGCGCCGCGTCGAGAGAGGACGGTCTTAAGGATTCCACCCGGCATCGCTGCACCACGGCTAACAGACCGGCCTATTCGTCTACGCATACCGTTTGCAAAATTAACAATTCCAACCCATTATGCGATTCGTCCGCCTCGGTGTCCTCGGAAACATACTTTCCGCGAACGAATTCTAATGACCACGCGAAGTATGTCGGCTGGGTGAGGGACCGAAGAAAATGTTCGACCGTCGACAAACGGTTCGACGTTCGAATTCCGGGTTAACCGATCGCACGCGTCAGTTCAACACGTGCTTAAACGGTCGACCCAAAGGGGATCGGGAAAATCACAACTTGTACCGTCGCGACGCGTCGTCGGCAGTTGTAGAACACTCGTTTCTAATGAAATCGTTCCGGTGAAACACGCGAACAATTATAATGCATTCTAGCGATTGACGAAACGAATGGTGATAATACACATAAGGTTGTCGACCTAAATCAATGTATACGATTTACTTCAAACATTTTTCCGTGCAACGCACTAAAGAATCCATCGTCCGATAGCGTATTGCATTACACGTTTTGGTTACTAAACAGAATTCTTATAGATTTCGGCCATCCATTATAATTACTGATACATTTAGCAACGGTAGCTACGTATGCAATCCGTCAACGAATATTAAAACACGTTCAAATACAAGTGTTCAGTGTAAATTTATACTAGCCTAGTCAATGCTTAAAAATGGATATCAAAATATAAATACATTCTTTACGAAGTATTTTGATTTATTATTGGTTCCCAGCATTATTGTTAAAGGATTCGCCGAATTATTTTTAAAGTCTATACGAAATAATATTTTATTGTTTTTAGAATATGACTAGTAACCGGGAGTCAGGCACGTTCGCATTGTGCGTTTTCCAGTCATATTTAATTCTACTGTTCATATTCAAATCGGGGTCACCAAGTCAACGAATTCATCGTATAAACTTATCGTACAGATCGTACTGATCGTTTATGTCAAATGAAAATAATAATGAAAAATAAAAAAGTTTGTAAACTCAAGCATTATATACATGTTACAAAACTATTATTTATTCACTTATAAATCGTGCACGGAATATCATAGTATAAAACATGTTTAGAATCGGGCACGCTAGCGCATTGAGTTTTCTTTACTCTAATTATATCTAAATCAAATCACGGTTGCTTACACGCCCGAACGAGATAACGATATTATTACGTTTTTCAAACATAGTGCGTTTTAAACGTGGAAAAAACCTTTGCAACTGATCATTTGATCGACTGTTGACGACAGAATAACGTCACACGAATCGATACTTTTAGTTTTTCGCCAAAACCGATGTGCGATCGTATCGTCGAGTTGACGGAATTTTCATTGAATAATGTTCCGTTTTTCATTGACGGTCAAACATATAATCCACATATAATTATTATGGGTACCATGACCTCAGCAGGATAAGGCAATTGTATCTATCGCTCAGTTCTCCGTTCGAATCTAGCCTCTAACGGTTTCGTTCTCCGTCTCGAGAGTAGGAAACGCTATCGATCCCTTTTCCCAATCAATGTTCTGCTTGGTTAGAGAAAAAAAAGAAAAAACGATATTTTTCTTAATATACTAATTGGCTTCGTCTAGTAAATCTTTTAATATTTTCCATTAGAGCCGGTAGTATTATTCAACATGTAACTAGTGTTTGAAATCTGAAATATTTCACAAATTAACAAAATATTAGATTGTTATTAATTATTTATTTTATTTTTATTAATTATTATTCATTTATTGGCTGTACCATTTAACTTAATAGAAGCAATAACTATTTAAATTCCTTTGTTCACCGAAAAATATTTTCGTTAATCTTGAAATTCATTATTATATTTTTTTTTCCTGTGATAACCGGTAGGGCGCCGACAAGATTTATACATAATTATATTATCCATGTACCTTGGTCGCCGAAACATTGTTAAGTTAGTTTGACATTGTAAGTTATAATATAACTAAGTTTTTTTGTTTTATTATTTTCATATTTTATTTATGGTTTTTTTTTATTTATATGTATATATATATATTCTCGTATATATCTAATCTAGAAATGTTATCAAGAGCAAGAAGACCACTGTTTGAATATATATACAAAATACAAATTGAAAATGAAAAAAGTATTCTAGTGAAACACTCGATTTGTTTTGTTTAATTATTTATTTAATTATTTTACAAGATAAAAAATAAGTTAAATAATGTTAACAAAAGCTTAAATATTTTAAAATTGTATATTTCATGAAATTTCTAAACACATAATGTAATATATCTAGTTTCACTGCAGTTCCCCCAACCGTCTACAATTGTCGTCGGAATCCTCGTCATTCGATTCCACGGCTACAATAAGGTTATCTGTCAAGTTGCAGTTGACACGAAGAGTAGGTCACCACCATATTTCGGTACCGCTGAACTGTGCCAGAAAGTTAACAGTGGACAACAGCTGGCCGTTTTCGAAACACAAAGATGATATTGTTATGAATTTTGTACAAAATACGAAATTGAATTCTTATACCGTGTACACGACGTATAGACGCACGTGCAGTATGAACACACAGCTGGAGCGGTATGCGTAATGAGGTGATGGCAACAGTCGATGTATGAATAAAAAATAAAAATTAAGCGTCCGTGTTACTTGGAACGAGAAAAATAATTGTTGTCAATTCTAAGCAAGTTTATTTCGTTTTTCTTTGTGTGTAACGGTAAGAAATTGGCAGTATGTTTTCTATTATTTCTCGGCAGCGACGAATAGTCTGCATTTCATATTGTTTGAAGAAAAACATTGATCCTAAATAAACATGTTCTTCTGCATTTTTAGTTTAATGTTAGAAATGGTGATAAAGAATAATATTATCATCGTCACTGATTGCATAATTATTTATAGACATGACAAAATACCGGATACATGAACAAATAAAATAAATATTTAAAAGATTGAAACACTAAAAAACTGGGTTCGTCGAAATCGCGAGGCGACACTACGATTCGGTGTACCGTATGTGAGAAGATAACCGATAACTTCGGTTGTCCATAGTTGCCCAGTATCCTAGTATCCAGGCGAGTACGATATCTTTTGTACGTCCCAAAACGAGTAGACCATATATGACGACTCGCAGCTGATGGGACAGTTTTGTTTCGAACCGCGTGCCCATAGAAACGTGCACAGAAACAACGGCCACCGGATTCTTGCGCGATACGTGTTTTTTTTATTATAATAATATTATTTGAAACCTTAATGATTTTTTCTAGTTCCGATTTGGTTCCTAAAAAGAAAAAAAATCGTTTCCGTGTTCGATGCCGGTTCTTTATAAACTAAAATGTCGGTCTCGTAAAGTAAAATTTAAATTTTGGTTTCTCCTCGGTTTTCAAAAAATGAAAAATTCCCTTCAAGTTTGGTATTATACTAATGCAAGAAAAAATGTTCTGTTTTGATTCTTTGAAAAATAAAACATAATATAAGTAGTGTTGTGTTCAATTATATCGGTCAATGCTAATTTTCAACCAGATATCTTATCAAAAGCTTATGACTAAGAAGATAACTAAATAACTAAATAATCTTCTTATTACTGTCACTTACTGCAAAACTCTGTTTCAAATAACCTTTTTATACTTTATGTATTGATTATTATGTACCATTTTCAAGTTACTACTTGTTAGATATATCAATATTCAGTAATTAAATCTTTTAAACAAATAGCAATTTTTTTTTTTTTATTATTACCGCATTAACTATATTTATTTGAAGTTAGATTTCCGTTCAGGGTTTTCAGTACATAGATAGACAGTAGATAGTGACAGTATGTTCTGATCTCACAGGATTTTATAATGCTCACTTTACTCTCGAGATGTATACAAATTATAAATTTATGTTTTGCCATAAAATAGTCTGTGAAATGTGAATATTACAACATTTTTGAGTAATTGATAACAATGCAAACATTTAAAAATATTTTAATATTTATCGATAAATTATTCATAAAATCAATATAATAGAATTTTTTTTTATAGTTACCTTAATAATAATTATCATAACATTTTTAAATTTATTGAAATTATTGTATTTTAGTTGTATTAGAATGACGCATAATAACGTGTAATAGAAAATAACAAGACATTATGTAGACGGCAAAAAGTAATAAGAAAAACAATGACAGAAATATGTTAACCGTTCAGGCGTACTGCACATCAGTTATCAATCATCATAATCATAAGAAGCATAGTTGTTTATAAACACATTTTCAAAATATCTCATGGTGATAACTAGATTATCTATAGGTATATACTATGCAGTGAATAAAATTACATACATTTGTTGAAACTCCTATTACATCATTATCAGTTGTTACGTATAAATATTTTATATTCCGACGCCTGAATTCTGTATGTACTTGAATGATGATTTTTGAATGTTATAATTAATAATAATGTCAATATATTTACATATTTGTTTAATTATTATGGTGTTCTAATGACATGTATTAACAAAAATAATGAAGTTATAAAAAAACCGAAATTAACTGTAAAAAACTGCATGAAAAAATATCGGTTTCGGTTTTTAAATCAATCATAGTAAGGGTTCCAACGAGATTTCGGTTTTAAAAATGAAGTTAAATTAAGTTTCAGTGAGGTTTCGGTACCAAAACCGCTTTTAGTACGGTTCCAGTCCCTGATTTAATATGGTTGATATCACTACATCAGTCAGTCGGTATTTACTCATTTCGTATAAGCGACAAGATAATTTAGAAACTTTATAAATTTGTTCCTAAAATAATGTTTACATTACAACTAACACAAAACTAACCAAGGTCTTATTGGTGGACAGTAAGGTAAGGCCCCTCTCTTCACCCCCCATTAAATCCGATACTGCCTGTCCGTATAATGCAGTGCCGTTTAACCTAGGCACTGATATTCAGTAACGACGGAGTCGAGGAGAAAACGAAAAACGTCGACGAGTTCGTTCGGATTCAGTACTAATGTCGTTGTACGAAAAAAAGTTCAGCTCGGCCTACAAACGATATGAATAATACTCATAAGCAGTGTTTGGGACTTACATAATTTGCACATCCATCATATATGTAGTAAACATAGAAAAGTTATACACAAATGCGTTTTATCGTACGAAGAATTCAAATATAAAATGCATTTATATTATGTTGCTTGTTCTAACGCATTTTAAAAGTTATAGTTTACATTTTTTAATTTTCTTGCCATTATGATGTATATCCAACGATCCTTAACAATTTATGGATAGTATTATTGTTTAAAATGTTGTAAGATTTATTTACAAACATTTGTTTTGAACATAGTAGTGCCTATTTGTGTAGCTATCAGTTACGTTAATGTCGCACATAAACGTGATTTATAATTACTCAACAAAAGAAATGTGAAACGATCGAAAACATTGTAGTTATCCGAGTTGGTTTATGGCACAACGTCGGATATGCGTATTTATCTACAGGCTACATTCGTTATCGCTTGACAAATGTAGAAAATAATCTTAAGTTATTGATTAACTGTACTGGCACACCGCAATCGTAATTTCGTTTCTTCTGATCGTTACTTCGAGTTCGAAGTGTAGCTGTACACTTCATTGCTTTTATTTTCATGAACATTTTATATCAAAAATGCCAAAATAAAAGCGATCAGTGTTTGGTCGTTTAAAAAGTTATGTAACATAATTTGTTCTGATACTTTTTCCAAAGTCTGGAACAATTTATATTATAAAGTATGTGAAATTCGAATAAGTTCAGAAAAAAAAAAGAAAGTAATGTTAGCTAATGTTAGTAATTTTAGCACTTATAAACTAGTATCTTATGGTCTGAAAGTATTAATTACGACAATGATGTGTTATTGTATCAGACGCCACGTACACATTGTTACGCACATGTATAATGAAGGTTACCAAGATAACCACTAAACAGGGGGTTTGATAAGTAATAAAGTAAATCTTAAATAATACACCAACATGTTCACAAAAGGATCATAAATATAAGTGACATGTAAAAGGTTGTAGAATGTAAAATACCGTAAAATCAACCAATTAACAAATCAAGGTTGGGCGCTCAGTAATATATGCTAATTCATAAAAAGTTAACATAACGAGGATTTTGCAAAAAATATAAATCACGATGCAAAACACGAATACACTAAAATATAAGACTATGTATAAGATAATTATATCCGGGTAGAGTGGTTTACACGAGATCTAAGTATAAAAGGGGGATACTAACAGACCTAAAATTATATGTGTTTTAGTCCAGACCCAACAAGAACCTTCACGCCAGTTTGTTAAAATAATATTTTGGACTTAGAATATTTTAATAAATAGTAACAACTTAATTTTTGAGTCAATCTTTATTCCTTTTCCTCAACTACCGTTGCTGAATTGACGGCACGCAACATGATAAACGCTGGATTTGTTTGAAATTGTTTTTATACAAAAATGGTTTGTGCTACATGTGCAGCTCACGGAATTTATAATATTGCCGAGGAAATTCATAAACTACTTAATGACGTGGATAACTTAAAAATAAAAGTAAATTTTTTTTTAGAAAATCTCCTTCAAGAATTATGTTATTTATAACTCAAGCACCTGGAATGAAATTGCCACCAGAACCCATAACAACTCGTTGGTGGGGATCATAGTTGGATGCCGGAATATACTATTGCACACATTTTTGAAACAATTGTTCGCATTATAAATATATTATATGAAAATTATGCTGTTTGTATTCAAAAGGCAAAACAATGTGTATCACAGCCGGGTTTACGGAGTATCTTGGCTTATATGGAAACCAATTTTGACGTATTAACTTTAGCTATTAAAAAAACTTTAGATTGCTACTTATATTCCATTAGCAGATTCGCTTAAGCTTATGAAGAATATTGCATAGGAACTATGTAATTTACAAGGATACTATCGTATCCTGTGTCATCAAGTTATAACTTTTTAGACAAAAAAATAATTAAATAATTATCTTATTTCAGTTTAATAATCATCATCAAAAGTAAAAAAAAAAAAAAAGGTTTACTTTGGTGGTGCTTATGCATATATACGTTAACTCTTGATTGCATGACTACTTACAGATCATTCATTTTTAAAATTGCACACGTTAACAAATGTACGCACAGACAGCACTTTAATAGACAATGGAATCTAGCGATAACATTGTTAGGTCAGCTGGTGCACAGATGTGCAATACACGATAGATGTGGCCAATGCGCGATTTTCCTTTCTCTCACATATGCATAAATTATACAAGTCTAGTTCAATCACGATCGAATTTTATTACCAACGCTGCGATAATCACTATTATTGCCATATCGCACGTCTTGTACGTAATATTTACGTTTCGGTTTACATTGACAATGATAATCATATATATATATATTTGATAATCAAATTGCGACATGTTACTTATTCCGATATCTATAGTTTATGCACCCAATTTTTATTTATTCGATTCGATAGTAACGATTTTTCGGACTACACGAATACAAAACTGACATATGAATTTCGTAGAAAACAAACCAGGTTTCGAATCACTGCGCGACGGTTCGTTATCGGGTACTGTGTTAATGTCTGTACAAGATGGTTAATGAACCTTATGCTCTACCAGATGTGCAATGTTTTAATAGCATAAATGTGTTCGAGTAGAAAAAAAAAGTAATAATAATAAAGATCAGGTAAGTAAATTCCTTCCAAGTAAAATTGTAAGTATTTTCCGAGAAACATTTTAAAAATATGTTATTATAGTTTTTGATACATAAACTCGTATACACGCTACATCTATTTTAAACGGACGATTGATGCGTTAAAGAAAAATGTTATGAACAGTAAGAAATAATATAAAGACGACGAGGACATTGCAGTTACTTTCGAGTGATCCTATTTGGCTAGTGAAATATACAAGTGAATGAGAATATTGGTTTGAAGTACGTAAAAATAATTTCTCCGTTTTACTAAATTTTCATCAACTCATTGTTATGACAAGTTATTATTTTGCGGGCTACAGTTTACGATTTTTGCGAAAAAAACAGTTATTTTTATTTTTATTTTAAAATTAACGTTACAAAAGAAAAAAACAGTCCGCAAAGTTGAGAAAGGTACTTAATATGTACTTGCAAAATACCGTGTATGAGATAATCCGAATAATATTTGCATGTGTTGATGGAACAATGGATTTGTTTAAAAATGCAATTCATTGATCGGAAATCGCATTTATATGCAAAGTAAAGAGTTACATATATCAGTTTTACTACATCGAAAAATAAAATAATTGTTTAAGATTATATTTTTTCCTCGTTTAGCTCAAAAACTACAACGCGCTACAAGTTTACGCAGAGAGAAACCACATGTTCTGATTAAAATAAACATTAATATACAAATCTATGTCACGAATTTGATTAAGTAGGTTCTAAAATATTCTAGCTTATCCCTAATTCATTAAAATGGTATTGCGTCTTATTTGTTAAGCATTATCAGACGCAAGCAAAATAACAATAATTCCATTTCAACGATTCAGCGTTCTCTAAAATTTGTTACGAACTTCATACAACTTACGGACATACTGTTTATTTTCTTAATATAAATTGCTCATTTTCATTGCTATTAAATAAATATACAGATTTTTCGATATCAGAAAACGATATAAAACTGTATTATTTATTCACCAACAACTCAATTATTATTAACATTTGAAATGCTGTGTTTTAGCTTAGCAATGAGGCATTGGGTATGGTGGTGTTTGTTTTGAAAATACGAAAAAAGAAAATCGAGGTAAAAACTATTAGAGCTGTTAAAAATACAATTTGATCTTTTGACACTCGCAATAGCACTACTTTCGGCCTGGTGTATATAGTGTAATACTGAAATATCTTAAGTTCTGCTTACATGCGAGAAAACAATTTTTATTATTTATTTAATCACTCATTGCGTAATAACTATAAGTTGAGTTATAAATATAGGCCCGTAGTATCGTTGTAACAATTACGTACACGTCTACTACAGGCTCGAATCCAGGAATATAATTTTGGATAGACCCATAAATATAACCTTCGAAATCAATAATACAGTAAATTAAATACAAAATCATTTTATTGTTTCATGTTTATTTTAAAATTATTTTATTAAATTTAGTTAATAACTGTGGTAATTATCAGTATACATTTGTATTGAAAAATACAATATTCTTGATTTATCATATGCAAATTGATTAAAAATTTTGTTTGGATATTTCATTAATTCTTCACTTATTTTGTTTTCGATTAATATCAAAACTAAGTTAATCGCTTAATCGTGTAATCGCTTTCCATTCGTAGTTGATCTGTTGTAGCTTTTTATTCTTTTCATTGTTGAAAATTTGGGTTGCTTTGGAAATTGGAATTACTACAATTCGTTGGTAAACTATTATTTCATAAAAATATGCACCTTGGTTTTTAATTATGATTTATATTAACATAAAGTTTAATTCTGAAATTTTTTTTTCTTTTTATAAATAGGTTAATCACACGGAAAAATTACATGTTATTATAAAAAATACCGGTACATAAAACACTATTTTTTTGTGAATATGTTCACGAATATTTTATAATTAAATCTTACGATAAATATTATAAATACCAAATGTTAAAATGACTGTAGTTGAAAATTTTAGGTTGGTCCGGTTCACCAGGCACACTCCCTAAAGGCAAGTTCAGACTATGCCAGTAATTTAGTCAAGTAGCGAATAATTTAGCTACTTAACGTGTATGAACAGACTGATTTAGTCGAGTAGTTTAATAAATTTATTTAGTAATTTAGTAATTAGTGGATCCATTTACTTCTATTTTTTCTGGTCGAGTAGCATCCCCCACTTTTCTGACTAATTACTAAATAGGCGGTCTGAATGCATTATTTTAGTTTAGTGTATTAGTTATCCTTGTCAGTGTCAAGATGACGTTTCGTTGGGGTGAAGACACAACATTTAAATTTGTTTCGGAATATATAAAACAAGAGTCTTTATGGAACATAAAATGTCTGCTGTATAAAAATAAACGGGCCAACTTTTTTCAACAAAAAATTAAAACAGCTTTCAGACATTCTTAGCGTTGCGAAGTATTCTTTGGGGTCTTCAAATTCTAGTTCTTTAAGAAGACCATTTGTAGCCCTCAATGTATCTCATCTCTTGATCCATTCCTTAATCCACATTCACTTTGCATTTTTATTGAGCTCTTCTTCTACCTCTTCTAAAATAGCCGTTGAAATAAGTCCTATTGCTTTATTCAAATTTTTTTTTTGTAAACTATTCATTTTGGCAATCACTTTTCACAACACCAAAACGAATACTAATGTACTAAAACAGTTTTAACTCCTATTGTGGCTGAACACTTTTCATTTACTAAACCGTTTAGTAGTTAGTAAATCACTTACTACTTGACTAAATTACTGGGATAGTCTGAACTAGCCTTAAATCCGCATCGAGTTTACTGTGAAATCTAACGTTATTATTAGAAAAACGGAGCGGAGTAGTCGAGTTTTTCGAGAATAAGTAAAGCCCACTGATTCTAGTATAAATGTGCATTTGCGTACGATCTGTTTTATATAATTTATTGATTGGTACAGAAGAAAAATACTACGAAAAGTAATCAAAAGAAATCCACGAAAATAAAAACATAAAATTATACGGGGATCGAACGATAATGACCGACAACACTATTCCAGAAAATCGACCATAAGTGATGCAAAAAACACAGAAGCTGATTGACGTGGCAGTATCGAATACAAGCAGTCTCATTAAAACAATCGTAGAAAATGAGAATAATAAACACCACGAGTTGGCAGTATAAATTAGCCATGTTGGAATTGTACGAAAAGTCCAAATAATACCGATGATTATATCGACGGCTGGAGAATTACAAAAACAAAAAAAAAACAGCTGCCATAATAATAAAATTTGATAAAAGCAAGCATCCTGGATTTTCGAAAAAATGCAGAAATCGGTCATGGAAAGTTACACGCGCAGACCGGAAGGGATACAGGAGAGCCGTACACATAGTTTACGACCTTGGATCACCCATCGTAGACTACACTACCGACTAGGAGAAGCGAGAGAAGCAAAAGTAATAATAACAATTGTACTAATTACAAAACTCCGGCAGTTAGTAGGCACAATAAACGTTATTTGATCGCCACACCACACGTTCCTTGGTTACCCTCACGATCATCCGATTCGACGTGATCCGTGTTATTTCATCGGTCATATTAATCGCAGTATGATACACGATCGTATCATTCAAATTGGATTCGCATTACGGCGACCGGAAACATCAATGCGCTAGAACGATGCCGCGTAATCATTATATGATGTCATTTATTGCGCCAGCACGAACGTGCATCCGACGGAAGATAATGTATTTTATCGGTACAACGGAAATCACGTCCAACTATTGATGTTAACATCGCGTTGCTTTTTGTACACGAACGAGTTAGGAAAGCTCCCGTTAGCGTGATGAATTTATCGATTCGGAAATTTATTATTTCGAAAAAAAAATAAAAATCAAAAAATTTAAATTTCATGCATTCACTCGCACTATTGTCCTCGCGTTTCGAAACAGTCCTGAGCTTGACAAATGCTGTCTTCGCTTTTCGATCGTATAGGAAAAATTTTATTTTGTTGAATACGTTAACTGTAAGAGAGGACGTGCTGTCCGAGCGAAATCTGAAGTATTTTAAGTTTTATAGATTGACGACGATACTTGGTGCGTTCATGCGAGCGCGTCACGTGTCCATTAATCTAGTAATTTATGTATTTACAGTTTTTAGCGAAAATCCCATATCGAACAAGACAAAACCATACAGTGTATTTTCGAAATAGAGTTTAATTTTTTTTTATATATATTTTTTTAAATAAGAGTTAAAAATTAATTTTTTTTTAAGTAATTTGTGATTTTCTATTATTGCTAAACTAAAAACACATAATTTAAAAAAAAAATGTATGCAGATAACTTTTAATTCATTATTGTTAGCGGAAAAATGTAAGCGTATTGCCACAGAAAATGCTTTTTTAATTAAAGCAAAATATACAAAATACGAAATCTCTATTATAAATTTATACTGAACGGTTTTGTTCCACGTAAAACATTTTACTTCGCTTAAAATATTGATGTATCACGTCTTTCTAATAATTACCCATTGAGGTATGTGTAAATAAATAAAAAATAAATAGAATTAGAACTTAAGATGATTGTGTGTTTATTTCAATCGATTTGTGGCACAAAGTTTATTTTCTATTGAAGTTGTTACGTATGTCGAGTACCCTTTAAGTAGTTGAGTAACTCAAGTCACAAGCCACAAGTTACCATTCAATTGTACTTGTTTTTATTTTTTTTTATTCAACTTACAAAAATGTAATATATAAACAAATTTTACAAAATGTTCTATCTCAACTAAGCTATAAGCTTGTGTTCGTTAAAGAGAGTAATATTAACAACTAAAAAGATAAAACAAGAAAATACAAATAATAATAATAATAATGAACAATTTAAACAGCAATAAAAGCTAAAAATTAAATAATTTAAATTATAAGAGAGAACAACCAATTATACACTATTTTTTTAGCATTGTTTTGAGAGAGCCAAATATATTTTTTATACAGACATGACATGGAGTTGAAAAACACAGTAAGTACCTAGATAGTTAACAAAAGATTGACCGAAAGATTTGCATGGGTAATCAAAAGCTATATTAAACCGTCTATTTTCCCTTTTGTTTACAAAATCATGATCGACAATTCCTTTACTGAAATGTTTTAATGAGGACAGAATGGCATATTTTTTGTATAGAAGTTTAACGGGTAGAACACCCAATTCTCTATAATTATGCGAGGTAGAACCTGATAAAGAATATTTGTTTAGGCAAATTCTAACTATATTATTCTGGTTAATTTGTAGTCGATTTAAAAAACAATCTGCCGATCCACCCATAATTAGTAACCCATATTGAAATATGGACTGATATAACGCATAATAAATTAAACGCATTGTGTGTTTTAGAATCATATCTTTTAATTTATAGAATTTATAAGTTAACTGATGTAACTTTCGTAACTTGTAACTACGTACTACGTAACTTGTAGATAAGTATTAAAATTAACAGGTTGAAACCCAAATAAAGTATAATATTATTTTATGTCATATGTGCAAATTATTTATTAAAATTCTCTGTCACACAACACAACCTACCCACCCCATTTTAGTCATGAAGCAGGTGTTTTAATATTAATTAATTTAATAAAGTCCGCATCACGCCACCACTGTTACGATGGTGACCATTGAATCGGCTTCCAATATTAGGTTAGGTACCTAGTCAAGACTTGAATTGGCTCCCAAGACAGGCAACAATTTAATTAAATAATAAATTAAATAAATACGTAAAAATGACAATTACCTAAGTTAGGGAACCAATTCAATAGCCCCGGTTACAACAGTATATCGATAATCCGACAGATATAGGATCAGAGGATTGTCGGATTAACAAAAACGCCGTATTTATAAAGTTTTACATTAAAACACATTTTTACTTATTAAAAAATTTTAATTGATTCTATTTAAACTTATAAATACTATAAAATAGTAGTATTCTACATACACATTAATTTATAACATAACGGAATTAATCTTTTAATGGTACAGGTTTACAAAAGTTATCGAGTTGTTTTTGTATTTTTGGTTTAAATGAGGCTTTTAAGATAACATTTTAAGATAAAATGCAGTCGGATTAACAGACGTACCGGATTATCGAGAATTTACTGTATAATAAATTTATATATATATATATATATAATTTAAAAGTGGACGAGATACTTATGTTGTATTCACTACACAAAAAAGATTTTGAAATAAATGTAACTTTCTTTTAACTGTTAGATACACAAGTAAATTTTATCTTAAATTTTTTTTTAAACTAATAAAAAATATCAATAGCATAATATTGTTAATATTATTCGTTTCACTGATCATTAAATATGTTATAATTAATTTAATTATAATTGTTCATGAATAATACGTACGTACTATCCACGAACAATCAGTGGTGTTCAGTGAGCAGTCCTCGTTCAACGTATTGACTGGTACTTGGAGTACAGTGTTCGATAGCTTATTAATCGTGAATCGTGTTGTTTTTTGTGTTAAATCACGGCGCGGAAGAGGGGGGTACTACACCCATGGTTGGGTCGTCCTTCCCCCTCATCCTCCGTATCGTTTATTGTTTATTGAAGATAAACATTACATTTTTCAAGGTATTATATAAAAGCTGTGCACATACAAAAAAAAAATGTGCAAAAAATGAACAATATATGTTCATATATTTTACTCATTACCGGTAATAGACTAATTGGTCTATAAGATTTTGGTAGTGATAAATCTTTATCGGATCCTTTTGGAATTATCACTAGTTCTGCGTTTTTCCATGGTTGCGGGAATGTTCCATTTTTCATTGATTCGTTTATAATCAATGTTAGATCATCAGATATTTGATGCCATGCTTTTTTCAAAATTTTTCCAGTTAGGTTATCGTATCCTGGTGCTTTATTAGGGTTCATTCTCCAGAGTGCAATTTTCACTTCTTCTTTAGTGACATTACGCTCAAGTGTATAGTTCGTTCTTTCTATCACTATTCGGGAATCTTCTCCGTCGATTGTAGGTATTAATGTGTCTGTTATCTCTTTTAATGTTTCTCCGACGGTAGTGGTAAAGTTTCCGTCGGTTTTTCTCACCGAAGTTGGTACATGTTGTGTAATGGTACCCTTTTTAATCCATTTGAAGGTTTTCCCCCAAATGTCTTTATTTCCTTCGGTTGTAAATTCTTTCCATGATTTGAACTTCTCTTTTCGTAATTGACTAGTGTACTGGTTTCTGGCAAAATTATATGCTTGTCTATATTCTTCTGGATTATTACTGTTACATTTTTTAATGTACAGTCTTTGTTTTTTCCTCATATATCTTCTTTTTTCGTCCAATTCGGGTGTCCACCATTGAGGTTTAATCTTTAAATTTCTTTTAGTTTTTGGTATGGAGTTGTCGGCCGATACGATCAGATTTTTTGTTAATTGTTTGATCATATTGTTTATATCTCCTGTGATTTCATTTTTATTAGTCTCTTTCTGAAGGGTTTTTGTGAATATATCCCATTTTGCTTTTTTAACATTATATCTTTTTTGTCTCTGGTTTGTATTATTGTTTGCATTAGTGTTTGATTCTATGTGCAATGTAAAACTTATAATGTTATGGTCGCTTGTGGTTTGTTGTTCTATTACTTTCCATTCTTTTATACGATCTGTCAACAAGTTGGTTAATGTTATGTCGATCCAAGTGTTTCCTCTAGGTCCTAAGTAAGTAGGATTGTGTGGAATTTGGTTCTCTATTTTTAAATTTTCTCTTGTTATAAAATCTTCGACAAAAATTCCTCTGTGATCGGTGTTTTTGCTTCCCCACATTGTAGAGAACGCATTTACATCTGCACATATTATGATTGATTTGTCGAGACCTATTTTTTCTATGATGTTTGTTAATTCCGTGGTAAATCGAATAGTGGGTTCTCTGAATTGGAAGTACGCTGATATAAGTACGACGTTTGTTCCATTTATTCCGATATTGGCAATCGCGAAATGTTTATTCATATATTGTTGTAGTGCTACTATTTCTAATTTTGGGTTTAACACCACGATAGCTGTCCATGTAGTAATGCTTTCTCTACCCTTTATGTATTGTCCCTTGTGACATATAACTCTGAATGGATTAATTTCCAATCCAACGAGTTTATGATTTCTAGTGTAGGGTTCTTGTATTAGTATTATGTCTATTTTGTTAATGGTACTATAATGCAGGAGTTCGTCATTTACTATTTGACTCCTCGCTGCGTTTATTTGTATTATTTTTAAATTATTCATGATGAATTTGTGCCATAACTTGTCTTTCTGCACCTTTGTATAATTGCTCTCATGCGTGAGGGGCAATCAAGGTGATTCGATGGCTCATTTTTACCACAGTTCACACATTTTGGATTTAAACTACAGTTTTTCCAATCGTGGTTCTTTTCCTGTGTCGAACATATCATGCATGTCTGTATGTTAGTCGGGCAGTATTTTGCAATATGTCCATACCTTTGACATATGAAACACCTGGTAACTTGGTCATAGGGTAGGATTCTACAATACGACATACCGATGTAGAATCGTCCGTTGACAAGTTTTTTATATATGCTCGGGTGGACTTCCAGTAACCAGGATACTTTTCTGGAAGATATTTGTCCCTGGGGCGATCTTTTATTGATTGCATTATATTTTTCTTTGTCAGTATCTCTAAGTTCGGAGTTGAGGTTAATGAGATCCTCCACAACTTCTACTCCGGTTAACTCACTATCAACATTGTATACCAATAACTTTGGTTTCAATGTTTTTTGTTCAACTACCTCGAGATTACTTTTGAGCAAAGCTTCTCTTGTATTTCGATGTTATTATTCTGCGTTATTTTTGTTATTTGGATTCGTAGTTACGAAAAATAAATTACTCTTATCATCACATTTGTGATTGTGGCCAACCATGTTCAATGACCTTGAATCTCGTTTATTTTTTCAAACAAAAACTCGTATGTTTAAATAGTATATTGTGTGGCAAGGGCGGGAAGTGAGCCACACATACTATTTTTTATCACGCACCTGCGTTCATGGAAAAGGTTATGCAGGGATCTATGCAACAATTATAGACTATTCTACAAAAACAATTGTCATGCAAGGAGGTTATACTATACATTTAAGATGTAACCAATAGTTTATGTTTTGTAAGACGTGGTAGGTATACGTTTTAGTTTTTGGTTGTGCAGGGGATACGCGCCCGGCGGCCGGCACTTTTGGGGATTTCTTCTTTTCCGTTCGCTGAACGGAAAAGGGTTGCTTTCCAACGCTTCAACCATGGTCGAAAACCAAACTTTCGGTGCAGGCGTGACAAAAAATAATACGATTTCGTACGGATTACTTAACATCGAGTTAAAATCAAAACACATGTACATCCATTCAAATCTAAACTATAAAAGTATAAGAATATCGATCGATGAGCATATTTGAAGAACAAAAAAAAAATAGCTGTTAAGCTGTTCCATCAAACCGGTCTGTTCACAACAACTGGTGTCTCGTGGTATGTTTTTAGTTCATGTTTTCAATTTGGGCGTTTCGTGAAAACCTACGGTCCTTGCACGTTGTTTCATGTTTTATTTTTTACATTCCGCGTGCGCCAAGAAAAGTCCACAGTAGACCCGCAGTACAGTTCTATTTCGGGTTCGAAAAGAATCGTAGAACTCGTCGTCGTTTATTAAATGTCAGCGACGGCAACGACGGCCGCGTTTACACAATATAATACGGCCGGGTTAATATATTTCCAACCGAGATTTACGATAAAAGCGTATCTTGGAACGCCACCGAACAGCTTCGCAATGCGAATTCCATCGCCGGCAAGAGGGCGAATATAGGAACGATCTCACGCCGTTTCCGAGAAGGACGAAGGGGTTGCGCGGATTTTCTACGCGTACAACGGCACCGCATTCCGATCTCGGTGACCGATTTCGTGCGCGATTTCCGTCGCAATACATGCGATCACGGATTCTACTCGTCCGCAGTGACGAACGGTGTTTTTCAGAACATGCCTATAGGTCATATCATCGAGACTAACAAATTTATGAAATAAAGGGGGGGAGGGTGTTTTTCTAATGGATATTTACGAGGAAAAAATTGGATATTTACACTTCAAAAAGTGTCTATAAAACTACAAAGGATCGGTAGCGCGATAAAGTCTTGTTCATTGACTTTAGGTATGATACGACCTTTTACCCCCGGTTCCTCCGGTACGTTTATATCCTTTTTTTATTCTTACATTATTTTTTTTTTTAAATCCTGATTTTTTAAAAGCATATGTAGTGTTTAAAAAACTAAACTACATTTTTGTACATTTCATTTCCTGAGCAGGTGTCAGATATTATCAACATTTGTCTGGAAACCCGATTGTTTTTTTATTGCTTTTATCTTTATGATATTATAGCATGACAATTATTGGAATTCAAGTTACGAAGAAAAAATAAATAATAACAATAATATAAATGATTATTAATTATGATAGTTAGATAACAAATGTTAATGGTAAGTAAAGGATTTTAATGCGGAAACCAGTGTTGGAGATAAAATCATTGATGAGTGTGATGACGGAGGGAGATCGAGAATTGAGGAGAAAGATTGCATTAGGAGAGGTGTAATCCAAGGGAGAAAGCTGTAAGAGTAATGAATTACGGAGATGAGTAAAAGACGGGCAAGAGAAGAAAATATGATGAAGATCACAAACAACTTCATGGTTGTGGAGGGTGCAAAGAGGAGAAGAATTTAATGAAATGAGAAATTAATGAGAAAAGAGAAGATTACGACCAAAGCGAAGATGAGAAAAAGGGCCGATTGTGAATCATGGTAGGTCCAGATAGCGTTTTTTTTTTTTTTATATTTTCTCAGACAATATCTTATATTGTGAATTTCGACGTATAAGACCATTTCTAACGCTTTTCTTAGACTTCATGCCTCAAAACTGTACAACACTACTGGTCACATCAGTATTATGTACATTTGAAGATTTAGTTTTCTTGATTGAACTTTTGACAAATACACTTCTTAGGCAAAAAAAAAAAAACCGGTTTCCTATTTGTAATAGTAGTGTTCACCTCCATCTTAAGATGATCTTGCCATATTTTGGATCCTAAATTTTTAAAATAGGTTTATCAGTGAAATCTATGGCGTCTAACTTCTATAAACATTCCTATAAACTCAAAAAATAGATTTCAGAATCTATTTATGTCACTTGGCCAAAATTTCCTTTATTCGTCGAACTTTCGATGTTTTATATCATGATCACCGTAATCATCATTATCGTGCATTTGACCGACATTTTTTTGTAAATATGTGATTCAATGTTAGGCTTGGGAGACGAGAATACGTAAACACCAGGATTACGGTTTATGTCGATCGATATTATTTTTATCCGTATGGTTGGCACATATGATGTCCTTGATATGGGGCATTAAGGCCTCGAACAGGTATGTTACCAAAGTTGATACTGTCGACAGATGATATTGGTATACGTCATAGTACTCGCATTGGATAATAACGACTTATTTACAAAGTAATACGACATTCCTTCAATTTTTGGATCACAAAATGTCCTAAGTAATATAAATAAATCAGGGAAACTAAATTATTTTTTAAAGTATTCATATCGATAATGCTATGGTCCGATCAACCGGAATGACGGACCAGCCGAGGGCGGACGAGAGAGGTACTACTCTATATGTTTAAAATGTTGTTGTTATGCACTTATTATCAGTTAAACAGCACTGGCGTAATACAATTTTAAATTATTAGTTTTTCGAATAAACACCATATAATGCGAGAAAATTACTATTGTTCCACAACTCGCAACGGTAATATTATAAACAAAATCACTTGGCACATAGTTACGTTTCCTTTTTTGACTACTAAAATAATGATAGAATACTAAAATATGACCTACTTCAAAACATTGAATAATCTCATGGTAGTTCAGCATTTAAATATTCATACTTACTATTTGAAGGAAATGCGAATATCGCCCGCAGTAAGATGGTAAATTAAATTTTTATTCGATTTATATACATTTTAATAAAAAATGAATAAAATACATATTTTATTTTAAGATTACTTCAGAAATAGTATTATTTTTTTTGTTATAATTTTATATATATGTATTTACTTAAGTTGAAAAAAAAAATCAAAACAAAACTATCAGTTAATATTATGCTTTTAATTTTATGAAATACTATATAGTATATCGTTCTGATTAACTTTTAATAATATAAGTATAAATATTGATAACCTTGATTACAATAAAAATTGTCCAGGAATGACAATCCAAGAGTTGGCAATTGTAATTTAAGAATATATTATTAACAGTTCTGACGGTACAGTACGTCGATCGTGAAGTTTCTTAAGCGATGGAAGTAAAACTATTATAATTATGATTAACGATGTCGTATTAAAGAAATAATTATTAACTTTGTCGATTTTTGAGAACAAATTCTTAGGCTAAAATATTTTAATTTCTTTAGAGTTTTTAATTTTTCCTACGAGCCATCGCGTAACCATTTTCAAATCGAGTGCTAGTTTTTATATTAACGTTTCTGGATTTGGACATACGTATTTCGGGGGAAATGGTCCATGGTTACACGGAACCTTACAATAACAGTCCAAATGGTTCCCATAGGTACACAAAAAGAATGCCCGGGTGTGCAATGAAATTAATATCCCCAGGATTTAACGTTTTTTTTTTTTTTGAAAAATATCCATATGATTTTTATTACGAACATCTTGTGTTTATTTTGTTAGTTTTAAAACTGTTTGATATTATGAAATCGGTTTTAATAGTGATTGTTTAAAGTTAACAACATTTATGTTATGCTATAAAGTACTATTTTATTCGTCTCGTGTACGACGTATGGCGATTCAGTGACGTAATTATGTGTTGATGTACATTTTATAGCATTATTTTTAAAACGTTTATTACATGAAATTGTTTCATATTTAGCATTCACATTCAGTAGGTAATATACCTACTAGGTTGAACTACGTTTAGAAAATTATGTCCAACCGTAGGCACCACTAAGGAATTGCGTAGAGGACTAGTGCAACCCAAGTTGTAAAAGGTTTAATTATGAATCATACGGTGTAGGTCGATGAACTATTCACAATAATTGTGAATAGTTCATCGACCTACAAATTGTTTACGCATACCCAAAAAATTGTAATTATTTACGCCTATAATTGTTCCGCGAGATACGTAAAAATATTAAGAAATTATTTCGATATTATTTTTACTTGATTTTAAAAAATAATTAACGTTTTGTAGGTTTTAAATACGAGTTCAATATATGATTATATATATTAATATGCAACGAGAGGAATTTGTGGAGAAATAAATACCATCATTTCGGACTATATAAATCTGTCGACACTAACAATATTGAATTAAAAATTATGTAAAGGTACCCTGAAATCTGTTCAATCTTAGGCCCCGGGTGTTGGGGATCAAATAACGAAAGCAAACTTTTTTCCAAGAACACCGCAACTGTTAAAAGAGTTAGAAAACAGTTGCCCTGTGGATACGCGAGATGAAATCAGAATGTATGGAGAAGAAAAAAGATTTATGACGGTAGATCGAAAAACTTGATTTATTTAAAATCACACGTTCCGGAAATATTTAATTAATGTTATTAAAAATTAAATCAAAAATAATTGCCAGAACCGTCTTTCTACGAGTTTAGACTTGGACTTTATTTATTTTCTGATGATCCAGCTTTTAAAAATCAAGTAAAACCATACGATTTTAATATGATAATATTAATATATGTAAGAGAAATATGTATAATTAATTTATTTAATTGTTTTATGCGTATGATATTGAATTTTTAATTAATCGTTATGATATATTATATTTTTAAATTGGCATTATGGTAATGTGGCTTTTATTTGTGTTTGTGTACATGATTTCGACCAGAATGATTGCTACGGTCATCGCTATCATAAGAAATTTCTGATAGAAAATGGTGCCTTATTGTTACCTTGATAAAGTCATTTTACGAATTTCCCAACAGTTTTCGTAGTAGTAAAATTAAACGCAGCATAAAGATAAAACATTGGGGAACGATCATTTAAATTAATATGAACAAAACTTAATCGATTTGATCCTATTTGCATATCTCTGTATTATTTACTCTTGCGTATTATTATATTTATGCTCGCGCGAATTGAATTATAATATTATTATTATAGCGGCGGCAAAAACCGCGGACAGCCGTCCGTTATCTGGTCATTGTCGAAAAGAAAACAATTTAAATGTATCACGCCGTCGCTGGTGTAAAGCATCATAACTCAAACGGTATTAGTACTTTCACGCGAATAGTGCATTATACAATAATCATAATAATATAGTAATAACTAATGAACCGTCGTTGGATTTGGCGGAAGGATTATGGGATTTATGTTTTCAATATTTTTGTTTTGCATTTCCGGCCGTTTCCACCGGGAAATCCTATGTATAATTCGGTATACTGCTGTTGCTTTTTACCCGTAGATAGTTTTCGAAGCAGTATAATACGAGCTAAACGCGAGTCATGTGAATTCGTTTCCGATTTCGAAGACGAGAAGAGAGTCGCAAAATCGTAAAAAAAAACGGCAATTTATAGATCGTCACACAAAAATGCATCCATGCAGGTAATGTAATGTACATTTAACCAAGCATGTTCTTTCTTTAGTCCCTCACCATAACCTTACTACATTCCTACTCTGCTTTTATTTAATTTTTATTTCTCAATACTTAGCGAAGTTTCTGAATGGAAGACGCGAAAAAAGCTTTACTAAATCGTAGATTACACACTTATGCCGATAGCTACGACTCTTTGATGTGTTCCTGGAACTTTTTATCTCGCGTCATGCAGTTGTCTTACACCTCTTTCAGAAACTTCCTGCTAAATGTTAAGCGATAGAAAAAAAAAAAATAAATAAATAAATAAAAACGATGAATCACTCGTAAGAGTATAATTGAACTGAGCTTATATGGAATGATAGAGAGAGAGAGAGAGAGAGAGAGAGAGTAAACTTGGTCATAATGTATAATAGATATCACTGGTTTGTGATATGATAAATATTTTGAGATAGCTTTTAGACTTGGTCTATTTTTCACGGTTAGGCTGGGGTATAGTTTACTCTCGCTGGCGATTTCCAACTCACATGGCCGTACAAGAAAATAGTAACACCGGTATTGGGAACGTACAAAAAACAGAGAACGACGTGTGTGTTTGATCCATACGGCCTCGTCGAAAATTTCACACGTAATACGATTTTTCCTAGAAGAGCAACATTCGATATTTGTTTTACATTTACCTCGAGTAGTTATTACAATCCCGGGATTCCGATAACTCAATAACTTAATCGCTTGTTACGAGTCCACATTAATGTCTATTAACGAGTTAGATAAGATTATATTATTTCATTATTATTATATTAGGTATTGTCTTACACAGAGAGTATACTATTATATTTAAACAGTATAGGAACTTTAATCTTGTTAAGTGTCTACTGATCAGTAGTCGTAAGAACAAATTACTATACGCTGTTTGCTGATACACGTAACGTTACGGTTTTGGGTCTTTTTTTTTTTAATATTTAATTGTATTAATGATACTTTTATTACTGTATAGGATGATGAACAAAAATAAATAAAATAAAAATGTATGCATAATTCTTTTAAATTTTTTTTTATTAAATTTCGGGATAGTTCCAGGGATTAATAGAAATTCCGGGATCGTAAAATAGGGTCAGGATTGTAATCTATAATTTCGAGCCACTACTTTGTCGCGTTGGATTCGATTATAATTCATAGCCAACAAAGTATATCACGGGTATACTTATAGATTTTATTTTTTATTATGAACCAAGATAAACGATAATGCTATTATTGTGATTATTGAATATTCTGCTTTTGACGAGGGATAAACGAGATAGGACACGATATAATTACGGGAGTAATACATTCGTTAAGTGTTTATTGACAATTATTACGGACAATAATTGTTTACTGTGACAAACAACTGGAAAATGTAACACTGTGTGATTGTCACAACAGTGCGGGATTCTGTAATTGATTTCATTAAAATCTGATTAAATCAATAAATACAACAATATTTAAACATAGTTTTAGAACACCGATTTTAATACCACAACGGATCATTTAAATAATGAAAGTCCACCTTTTTTTTTTTCAAATCGAAGAATAAAGAATCATACATATAACTTAACTAACTTCCCTAAAGTGGCATCAATTAAGAGAAAATTTAAGTGTTGAAATGTTTTTCTTTACTGCAACTGTAAGACTTGACTTACTTTCGTGCTTAATTTAAATTTTCTGCCTATAAGAAAAATGACTTATAATGTTTTATGATTATGTCAATCAGACGGTAATAAAAACGAAAATTTCGAAATTTCGAAATCCTCCTCGTTTGAAAATTGTTTATATAAAAGTTTCAATTTTCAACAGTATCCTTATCTATTACGGGTTAATCTGTGTTCAAATTTCAAATAAACAATTTTAGAGCGGGCCGAGATATTATGAGGTTTTGAAAAATCGGGTGAATTGGTGCGCGTAAAGATATACTGGCATTGCTGAAACTTGGCCGGTGTACTGCCGTGCGATCAGATTTCAATGTACTAAAGATTGTAACAAAAAAATAACGCGATTCTTTTAGATTTATTCTCATTTTATGCAATGGTTTTCGGTAAAATATTATTAATAATTTGGTCTTTTATCGGTGGATACGGTTATATTATCTTATATAACTCAAACGAGTTCTTGCAACTGATCAAGAATTCGGTGAAACTGAAAAACTACGACTTGCGAAATATTTGTTAATTGTAAACAATGCCTGTTGTCTTTAAGTTTTTATTCCAATTTTAGATTCTGAGTTAAACAAGGAATCAATTATTATTTTATTGTATACACAAAATGTGATTAAGATCAACATAAAATACATATACAATAGATGTATTTTCAACATAAGCGTATACAGTGTGTTTCACTCAAATGGTAACACGTAATATTTCAGTTCAGGGACCTCAGATTGAATTGGAGTTTTTTCGAGGAGCTAGGTAATACTAAAATACACATTTTGTGATCATTTTAGAATTTTTAAACCTTTATTTGTGCGCATGCGCAACAAAACTTACATTTTTTTAAATGGCAACACCTATTTTCAACACCAGATTTCAATATAACTATTTTTTTTAATCAACTTTGATAAATAAATTTTTTTTCTATCTCAAAAATTGACTGAATTACGGCAATCCTAAGTTTTAACAAAAAATAAAAATTTCTTAACTTTTCAATGTTCTGTATTTTATCATTATGTACTATTATTTTTGGTTGGAAGCAATATAAATGGAAGGGCATGCGTTTAGAGGTTATTTAAATAATGTTAAACATTCTATTTTTATAATTAAGTTTAAATTTAGTATAAATTAACGATTTCCAACCAACAATAATAGTATAATGATAAAATACAGAACATTGAAAAGTTTAGAAATTTTTATTTTTTGTTAAAACTTAGGATTGCCGTAATTCAGTCAATTTTTGAGATAGAAAACAAGTTTATTTATCAAAGTTGACTAAAAAAAATAGTTCTATTGAAATCTGGTGTTTAAAATAGGTGTCGCTATTTAAAAAAATGTAAGTTTTGTTGCGCATGCGCACAAATAAAGGCTTCAAAATTAAAAAATGATCACAAAATGTGTATTTTAGTATTACCTAGCTCCTCGAAAAAACCCCAATTTAATCTGAGGTCCCTGAACTGAAATATTACGTATTACCATTTGAGTGAAACACACTGTATATATATATATTTTTTTTTTTAAATCATATCCGATCAAAACGTAAATACGAGTATATTATATCTTAATGTAGATATCATTCTGGATTACCGAATTGTACAATTTTTTAGACTATGGAATAAAAATTAACAATATTTACGTGGCTAGCAAGAATATTGATTTATTTCGATTAATCAAAAATCATATAACCAGCAAAACGAACATTGATGATGTGGTTTCGTTCGACCTTTGGAGGATTCCCATTGGCCAGTAACGGGATTTAAAATTCATGATCAAACCGTCGACGAAAAAGCATAGCATTCGCATTGAGTGAGCTTATCCAGAAAGGATTTTTTATTTCGAATTAAATTATTATATGTTTTCATCGGACCGTTTTTTTGAGCTCCTTGAACGAGAATACGTGATGAACGCTCGGCAGTAAATAATATTTTACTCCTCTCGATTTTAAATGTATTGAACAAATATATTCTACGAATGCACTTACAAAATTCATATAACGTTTTAGTGGGATTTGTCGAATTCATTTTGATTGTACTACAACAAATTATCCACCGCATTACGCGAGTACATGACCGGCGAACGGTTTAAATGTGCTTTTTCCTATTAAAATGCTGTAAAACCAAATAGTGCTATCCAAAAAAATGTAGATGAATAATATTGTGTTTCAGATCGAATTGAAAAAAAGAAAAAAAAAGACTGAATCATAAACATGTGTGAATTTTATAAAAAGAGAAAATCATAAAACACCTGATGCTGAATGTTATACGTCGTGGAAATCGTTTTGTTAACAATACAATCATTGGACATACAATAACAGTCTGTTCGTGACTCGATCGACGATGATGATATCGAGAAAAATTTTTTTAACTAATGTTAACCTTTAGTTAAAATAATTAAAAGCAACATCGGCCACCAATAGCGTACTCGTAAAATATATCCATCAGATGTCACTCATCGGAATACAGCTTCGTTTACGCGACAGTTAAAATAACTCTACGGTCGCGAAGTCGTAGGTGTTGCGACGGCTGTCGAAAGCCGGGTCTATATTTTCTGATCAACCACCAGACCGCGGGGGTGCACCGTAAACGCGACAACCGGTTTCCCGTCCGTCGTAAAAGGGACACGTTGAACGGTGGGGACGTCGTCTCCGGACACACACCGTGACCGACTCTGTGGTCCGTGCGTGTGTTCCGCGATCTCGACAACCATGACCTCGCCACGCTATGGACGGTTCACGAAAATCATCGTTCTTGTTGATCATAATAAATGTTAATCTACTACCACGATATTTATAGTTCTCTTATTTTCCATTCGTATCGTTCAATTTTCATTCACCGTTAAAATATATCATATATTATACGATACAATATATCAATATATTATTATTATTATATATTATCATACTGTGCTGTGACTTCTACATGGGATGCGTTCCCCGAACAGCGTTATCAAATGACCACGAACTGTACAACTCATCCGTGTACTTTTACGGACATCGATATCGTAAGCGGGTGGAACATTATCGTCCGGGCGATGTTTTTTTTTTTTTTTTTTTTCGTAATTTTATCGTCAAACCTTTCCGTACGTCCACGCAAAGCCGAATCATCTCTCCGGATCCTACGATTGCGTTAAACGTAAGTTTGATAAACGATAAATACACGCGCGTATTACACGAGCACAAGTGCATTATACGTGTTCCGACAGTAGGTAAACATAAAATATGTCCACAAAGTCTTGAATTGATATTTATTTATTTTTTAAGCTCTCACAGAACGCTCGTATATACCTGAATAAATACAATTTAAAATTCTTAGCTACGAGTTCCGAATCGGTATTCGAAAGCGATTATTTATCGAATTTAAAGATTCCCTTTTACCCGGTGGCCCGTCCTGGTTATCGTAAATCATCCGACTTTTGCGCCGCACCCCGTATGTATTGTATACATTGTTATTGTTATTTACGTTTAATCTTAACGAAAACGTTTTCAGATTTATGGCGGAACATCGAAACCACACACTCGCCGAAATGCAGCCGGCACAGTATGAACACAAGACGCGTCACCGATGGAAACTCGCTACCGATCATTAGGGGGTGGATGCTGTTGCATTTGAACGATTTTCTTCTAACCTGTCGTTTATCGCTTAGTTAGTATTTAACGCGTCGCATGTCGGTACGAATTAAAATCTAAAATTTGTCAACAACATTTTTCACGATTTTCCGAATTCTTTCACTTTAATTGTAATTTTATGGATTTCATTACTTTTTATAACGATTTTAACTACTTTACATAAAATGTACATACGATTATTGAATTGTTTTCAATCCGAAGACAATACGATTTATTGATGTAGATTGTTCAAATACTTTATTGTGTATTGACGTTATTTGTATGTGTAGTCTTCACGATGGTTTAATTATTTTTTTGCAACAATATTATCGGTCGTGTTCTATAGGATTATCAGATTCATGGTCTTTATAATCCATTAAGATTAGATTATATTTAACATATTTGAAAAAAATTTGTGAAATTCGATTTTATGACCATATGGACTTCAGTCGGTCGGTGATTTTCGTTTGGAGACCGCCCCGAATGAATAATAATTCGTTCTTCGGGTAATTACAGTTTGTATTTTACAGTTTTTATACAAATATACAATTCATTGGAGGGTGTACCTAATCCGGACTGAATAGTAGACTCAAATAAGTGGCCATGGCAGGCGGAGTCGGGCTCAAACAAGCGCGACGTTATAATAATCAGGAGACAGCGTTTAAGCCTTACAATCGTAAGGGAGGTCACTGTCGTAATTCCATTGGCTCGAGCAATTCGTGGGATATGTGGGTATTTACCTTGAAGATCAAGCCCTGAAAAGAGCTGTTTTAATCGGTCACGATACCAATTGGACCTGGTTCAGACGTGGTGGATACCGATTTGTCGATATTAGTCGGACGATGTCGAGTGTAACGCCACTATGGTAATCGTTCGATTCAATCTACGGAATCGGTGCTGCAATTGGCTCCAGCCACGGATGTGAACGATTGATCCGTATCGATGATTTCGTGCGTAAGCCTTCACGAGTGTTGACTTGTCAGCTCCGCGTGGAGATTGCCTTCGCTCGTCCGTTGTCGGTGAACTGGTTTTCAACGTCCGCTAAGACTCGTCCGTCGGATAGCGGCGATAAGTGTTACTATCGGGCTTCGTCGTCGACGTCAAAATATACGTATACAGGACCTGACCGAGGACAGTGTGTACAGTTGTGCTCTCATATCATCTCGTTAGCGTGACGGAAGTATTATATAATGCTATATATTGCAATGATATGCAGTACACACGTAGTGCAGAGTACCCATTTGAAGAACAAAATATAGGAAGTATTTTGAATGTTATGGAAGTTATCAAGAAACGTTGAAAGAAATATGTTACGTTGATGTATTAATAAATATATAAAAAAAAAACTGCGCAGAATAAGCTCTGAATATAATTCGATTATGTGAATTATTAAACGGTATTCATCGTTCACTAAGAAAAATGTGACCGGAATAAAAAATTATTGTGAACGTATTTTCAAAAAAAAAAAAAAAATCCTATTCATGTTCATTCAATTAAATTATACGGCTTAAAACCCGTAGCTATGTGACATAACAAGTAATATTTACGAATATGACCATTGCATTTTGTTTACCTATTTAATACGATTTTCACCCATCTCATTCGACATTCTGGATTTGAAATCAACATTTGTGCTCAGCGACTAGAATATTTGCCCTATAATACACCATCAAAACGATTCATAATGGACACGTTTTGTATGGAATACCTTCTCAAGCGTGTTTTCAAAGTGACAGGATCGATCGACTGCAGCCGTCACGTTTTCGGAAAGGAATCCGTTGGAGGTTTGTTGATCGTACCGGTGAAGAACCGGTGGTTCAGGAAATGCGCAGTGTGCCGGCTCAGACGAGTGTATTCGGGCATGGTCCGGTGTTTTGGTACGCGAAAATATCACGTCGAACACGTTTCATAATGCACGTGCGTTGTTTTTCTAACTGCCGTTCTTCCGCGTCCGAACAGAATGCCAAGAATACTTGCACGAGGGTTGCGTGCCGCGGGAAAGCGGACACCGAGAGGAAGAGCCGCAGCCTATCCCGACCGACCACGGCCGTACCGTGGACGCGTCCACGAACACGGAACCCGTCGGCACGGTAGTCGGCACCGCGGCCGCGCGGCTGGTCGATGCGGACGACGATGGAGATGTGGCCACCGCCGATTCGACCATCGACGACGCGACCAGTGCCGCGGACGCCGATAAAGATTTGGCCACCGCCAATCTTCGTGCGGCCGACGAAGCGGTGCGCTTCGAACCGTCCACCGCGGCCGGACGCCGGAACGGTCGGACTCCAGCGACGACAGACCGCGACCAGAACCGTCCATTGCCGGCCGCCGGCCCGTCCCGCGAGACCGGAACCGCCACGGCAGCCGTATCGCCGGTGCCGCGTTCCAGCTCGCACCACGTCAACGTATGCGATACAAACGTATCGATAAACTATTTATACGTTTTGAAAATAATTTTACTATTACATCGATTTGCATCAATGGATCGTGGTGATACGATCACGTGCATAATATTCCAAACTGTCGTTTTCCACCGACTCCGTTCAACCTATCACGTTATAATTAACATTTGTAAGTACACGGACGATCTGTATGTTTTCCAGGACTTGAACAAGACTTACGATCAACGGATGACGCGATACGAACAATCCTCGAAATTCGACCAGGGCGTTATGGCCGATAAAGGTACGTACAACGCTTAAGCGTACATGAGGTATGATGCATTTGGTTTTCGATCGGCACGAACACTTTGGGTTTTGCTAACAAAGAATAATGCTCGTGAACGAAAGCGTACTGTACAACAGTCATTGTCTTTTATTTTACATCATAGTAATAATAATCATCGAATGCACGCTTCGCAAACGCAGAACGATCGGTTAGGTTGACAGCATTATAATCATAACGATGTATTGATAGCGCAAAAAAATCGATAATCGACTTATTATTATAATATGCAACAGTGTCTTCTTGCGTTTCACACAGAGAGTCTTTACGCCGGTCCAGTTTTGGCCAAACGTTTCGCTGACCAGCACAAGACCTTTAACACTATTACGGATTCATTCTGCGGTGCCAGTGCAACGGACATACAGCTGGCGATGGTTTTTCGAAGTGGTAATAATCTATATAAAATGATCATTACAGTTATAATATTATACTTGTGACACGATAAAACATACGTAGAAACCACTTTCAAAATATCTGTTCTTGTGCCTGGTGGCGATCATTCAAATAAATTTGTATAATTAATAATTACACGAGTCGTAAATATCCACAGTCATCGCAATGGACAGTGATTGGAAAAAAATAAAGGTCGTGAAATACAACGCCCGAGTGTACGGCGTTGAGAGGAATATAAAATTCGTAATAGGCGATTTTTATAAGAATGCGTACCGATTCAGAGCTGACGCGATTATCACGACACCGCCAATGGAATACTGTGCAGGCGATGGAAATATGAAAATAGCGGCTTCAATGATATTGGCCAGTGTCGTTACACTAAAACTGCTGTTCAGATTGCCGATTTTTATTGATACATTAGAGGTGAGTTAACAGCTGATCAGATCAGTATAAACGTTAGAGACGTGCGCGTACAACTATGATTTTTTTTTTTTATATATTACAGTTACACCGTCGGGGAATGAAGCAATTCAGCAATGTTAAATTTGAAGAAGTTTGTATCGATGGGCCGATGAACTGCGTCAATTTGTATCTTGGACAAACGGTACGTCGTATTGGTGTTTAGAAAAAAAAGAAAATACCCTGTTCATTATATTGCAGACGATAATTTAGAGTTGAAATGCAAAGTTTAATATTTAACATAAAAAAATAATAGCACTTGTACTATAAAAATTATAATGATAATAATGAAACGGATAAATCATAAAATATATAATCTCACATCCAGTATATTTTATTCGTTAAAATGTGTTATAGATGGAAAATAATGCACACGACAATAGAACGAACGCGCCGGTAAAAATTAAAACTAGAGTGCTTTTATACAACGACGGTAAGTTTCAACAAGCGTATCACATTTATAGATAGTAAAATTATAAATATATTAATAATATTATTTCACTCAAAATTAAAGAGTAAAGATAATGTATTTCTGATTTTCCATAGAATTAACAGGAGTTGGACGTTCCGATTTCGTGAAAACAAATGGTCTTTGTTCATATGATTTATACCTAAGAAAAGTTGAAGAATTTCTATGTTTTCTATTTCAACAGTGTACAGTTGATTTGACACAGCAATCCAAACTATGTACAGTTATACACTGGCACTATATTTGTTTATTATCCATGGTGATGTTCATTGTTTTGTTAATTTTGTATTTATTTAAATAAATCAATGAATTGAAATACAACGGATTCTTTGATCTTTTTATAATTATTATATTTTCAAACGGTACGCTTTTGGCGGCCGCTCCGAATGAATAATAATTCGTTCTTCGGGTAAATACAGTTAGTATTTTAACAGTTATTATACAAATATACAATTTATTTGAAGGTGTATCTAATCCGGGCTGAATAGTAGACTCAAACAAGCGCGACGTTATAATAGTCTGGAGACAGCGTTTAAGCCTTACTCGAGCAAATCATGGGATATGCGGGTATTTACCTTGACGATCACTGAAGGAAGTGATTTGGGTGGGCCAACTATTTATGGCTCTGAAAAGGGCCATTTTGATCGGTCGCGATGCCAATTAAACCGGGTACAGACGTGGTGGATACCGATTTGTCGATATTAGTCTGATGATGCCACGTGTAAGGCAGCTGATGATCGTCTAATGCAATCAGCGGAAACGGTGCTGCTATTGGCTCTAGTTGCGGATGCGAACTATTGATTCGCATCGATTATCTCTTGCGCAGGCGTCCACGACTCGTCCATCGGATAACGACGATAATTTTTAAAGTTTACGAGTAATAATTGAATTCAACCAATTGACTACAGATCATAATACTACCCATTTACTAACTATCATTTGTCAATAAATGATATCAAAAATTCTTAAATACGTTAAACGTTTTTGGGAGGGATTGGACTCCTTACCTCTTAAAATATATCTTTGATTTGGTTTGTAAATTTTAAATTAGATAGTTATCGACCAGACCATTCAAAATTGTGTTCAACGCCACAGTGTGCAGAGACCCTAACTTGTATGCGGTACCGGATTATTCCGTTTTAGAGAAATATCTATATCGCCACACCACTTACATTCTCATGTCGTACTCATTATTCAGCAAACAAATTATTTATCAACAATGCAAATTGTCCACTAATTATAATTCTTACAACTACTACGATATTGTCACGCATCGCGGCATGTAAAACGCTGTTTTTACACCATTGCTAAAACAGCGACCGAAAGAGACATTAATTACTTTATATTAACATCATACTAATGGTTATAACAATAATTTGTCGTGTTGCGCAACATTAAAACAACGATAGACCGTCAGAACGTGCGACAGAGCAAACTAAACCGTCGCAACGACAAACAATTTATTACTTGACGCGTTTTTAAACACGAAACGCATTAATAATTCGGATGGTCGCATTTTTTTCGCTCTCCGTCCTTTCTCTCTTTATCCCCCCCCCTCTCACTCTCTCGAACTCTCATGTCGCATTTTATGTGCGAGCCCCGACATCCGCTGCTGCGCTGGTTAAGTCGTACTGGTCGCGTTGTTCGTTGCACGCACTCCAGCCGGTATTGTGTGAGCGGTGGGAAAAACTGCGAGGATAAATAAAAGAAGAAAAAAAAAAGGGTTAACGTTGACGACGGATGACGAGATGAGGGTAGTGCGACCGATCTGCCACCGCCACCGCCGGTCGGATCCTTGCGCTTAGAGACCATTGTGCATTCATTTGACCGGAACTGCACTACGCCGAGAACGCGTGTTAACAACACACGCGCGGTCCCCCCTCCGTTCGCGTGTTCAACTTACCTCGCCGCGATGAAAGTGCTGCTCTCGAAACCAATTACCCGCGTTCTAATTGAATTACGAATGACTGTACGACCACGACGGACTGCGCGCGAAGCCTTTCGGGAATGCACGAGCTTACGTACCGCGATAACCTTTGAAGAGGAACGAGTCTGCTGCGACTACCTTCCCTTCGGCCAAAAGGTTGATTCGTAAGTGCACGGGTAATAATAAAGTAATATTGCGGCGCGCGTCAAAGGGCCGTGATGATATGAACGGCAGTTCAGTGTGTCGGGGCGCAGCAAGTCCACAATCGCGTTTCTAACCAATGCACTATGATGTCTAACATATCGAGTTCAACATGATATTATTTTAGATTCTAAATGCACTGATTCTAAATACACAATGAAACGAGAAATATAATTTTTTTACCTTGTTTTTATTTTGGATCTGTGTACACGATTTCGACCAGATGGATTATCATCCTAATCCTAAGAGATTTCCAATTGGGAATTTTTACTTACAGGTACTAAGAGAGAATCATTGTACGAATTTTTCAGCGGTTTTCTTAATAATCACAATCAACTAACATACGTTTATAAAAACGGCAAAATTATTATTTTATTTTTTTCATCGTTGCACAAAAATTAATTAACATAGAGACTTGAAATATTTTCTTAATGCTATATCGCTGTTTGCCATAGAAAATATAATTTTTTTATGTTTTCTTTGGTTTTTTTTTTAAGTGTAAGAAAACATTTTGGAGTGAAAATGGTTTATTTTAAAATTCATTATACGAGTACATATATATTATTGAATGAATAAAAAATAATGAGCTTAAAAAAAAAAAAAAATGATCGTTTGAAAATTAAATTATGACCAAACGATAAACAATAACGAAAATTCGTTTAATTTTTGTAGTTAAAAACCATATAACTTTTAATACCTGTACGTTAAGCTCTAAAATTGAACACAAGTTTTTGTGTGTAATTTTATTTATAGAAAAAAAAAAAAACTATCATTAAAATAAAAATAAAAAAGTAACTTTGACTACTTTTTCCGTGTTTGAATCCTAATCGTAAACCTAAAACTGTGATATTTCCAAAGTTATTAATTTAAAATGTGTACACACAATTCTTTTCTACGATTGATACAATAGTAAAAGATCATAAAAGCTACAAAAGTTTTGAGTGAATCAACATTTTTTTTTTACCTCTTCGTGTGACTAAAATATTTCTCTTAAAATCATTGTTATGAACCTCTGAATATTATAATATGATTGTAATAATAAGTATTTATATAATGTAGGGGTATTTGATTACACTGTAAATTGCTTGTTTGCGTGTGTCTATGTACAATATTATTTTCAAATATGAATGTCTAAGGAATATACTGATTCAAGCTGATTGAAATCGGACTACCAGCTATACTAGTTGTATGAAGAACACACACAACACACAAGTCAGTCTTGGTTGTACGGAGCATGTCAGAGCTTTATTATATTTTAACTATAATTGTACTTTGTCAGAGTTTCTCATATAAGAATTATAGCGAATTTCAAAGTGAAGTGACATTTCTTTTTATTTGTAAATGCGCACACGAGTGTGTTCATAACATCATCAAATAAAACATTTATGATTAAACGCAAACATTTGTGTTTGTACGGAAAAATACGTTTTTCCGTCTAATTTCAATACCGAATACTCTATTACGTTGTTCCTCATCTAAATAGCACCGCAGACGTTCTCTACTTCAGTGGTTTTTGACCTTCGTGTGTAGACGATCAATATTATATTTACTCAATTTTTCATCTGGTCTTTTTGAAAAAAATATTCAATGTTCAATTAAATTGAGGGTTTGAGTCTTCGACTTCTGCTCCGTCCGCAACCTAATTATTTTAAATTACCATAACCAGACTCGGGCAATAAAAGTGCTCAGTAAAGTTCGCATTATTGATAATTGATACCAAGAAAAATATAGACTAATTTATCATCGATAACTTAATTAATTCAATCGTTTACTCATATTTTGACCGATAAATAATGTTTAAGATCAACATTCTATATTGAATAAATTATTTTCGAGAAAAAATATTTACGGAAAATGTTTTATTAATTTCTTTTAAAATTTTTTCATACCAATAGAGTATAAAATGTAAACATTTCATTAACATTTAGATTTTTTAGGGATACATTTTATTTTATTTGCTCTACCCGACATCAAGCCTTGCATTGATGTATATAAATGTTCAAAATAAGGTGCATTTCTTATTTTCTTTAAATTATTCGAAGTATGTAAAGCATGCAGATGACTTTTATTGGTGTTCCAGTTGCAATGAGTAATATTTAGTGTAGGAATAATAATCGTGTGTATTCTCTATAGTTCTTGAAAAGGTAAAAAAAATATCCAATCCATCCTGACAATTAACATACTAACTTCACAACTTCACACACATACACACACATACACACACACACATACACATATCATATATTATATATTATATATGTATTACACATACATATAAGTTATAATATAGTTACTGTATTTCTTAGTAAATCAAAACTATGATGATTAACTTCATTGATTTTTGTTTTACGGTGAGAACAAAATATAAGTTACATTATCTTTATGTTATATAATTATTGTTAGGAATTATTAATTATTTAGTCGTACAAGACGAACTGGAATGGCAATTAAAATCTCTATTCAATGAATAGGCAGATATTGGGGGGGGGGCTTGGAGGGGCTTAGCCTCCTTAAAAAGATCAAAATTATTAAATTTCGTAGTATAAAATATTAAAATAGGTACTTATTTTGCAACAATTGACATTTAAGCCCCCCCCCTAAAATTCAATCAAATCTCCACCTATGCTATTCATCTGACTGTTTTCTTACACTATTTCAAAACTCGACCGATTAATCTAAAACAACAGTTGTTACACTTATATTGATTTATATTTATAAATATATTTATCATATTGACTGATTTTCTGTATTTTATGAGCATGATTATTGTATTTTATCAATATGATACGGCGACATGGGAAAGTAATACATGTAAGTAATTGGAGCATAAATAGCATTATCGTTAATTATGATTTGTTTGCATTCACGGTTTAAACTCTCAGGTCAATGCAACACGCTAATTATTATTATTGCAAATAAGATATTATGATCGTAAACAGTCGTCGCACATAATCATTCGCGCGGCTGTTTGTCGTATAACGAATTATTTTTTCGTCTGATGCACGCGATATCAGTGACGCCGAATACACCATATAGTTGTGATAGGAATCACACCACTTAAATTGGGTCAATGGCTATTAATATTATGCATGTACTCGGTTATTAATTCAGCACTATTATAGTTAAGATAAATAGATAATAGCTAATAAGATACATATTAATACGTTTAAAATTTAAATTTTTGACAAATTCCCTAAAAATAACTCAATAAAGATATTGATTGAATTTTACGACAAAGAACTGATGAAAATTAAGTTACAAATGAAGAAGAAAAATGATGATCATTTAGATTGCTTTAACACTATTAATCATAATTGTAATGTGCTTTACTTAAATTGACTGAAGGATTTATTTCCTATACGGAATGAAGCTCTAATGATTGCTCTTAACCTTCCGGTATCAAACGAATAGCTTAATGAGTACTTTTTAAATTGTAACATATAAAATATAATTTAAAAATTACAATAGGATAAGAAATATGATTTGGAATCTCAAATGTTGATGTCTGATGTCTTGCGTCTTGTAAAAGGATAACATTTTTAAAATGTTTTCAACCAATAGTGGAATTTTAAACAAATTGTTTTTTTAATATATTATTATACAATTTCGTCTACGTTTATTAAATTAATATTTTTCGATTGCAAACATTTGTAACGAAAATTATTTTATTTTTATTTTTTAAATTATTTCGTACCTTGAGGTCGGACGCACATTAAGACGCAGGCGACGCAACGCAGCGCAGGAAAAACTGTGTGAGCGCATTTTACTACGCAGTTCCGTGTCACCATTATCTCAGTTATGAGTGAAATCATAGCAAAACATTTAATAAATTTAAGTTTTGAATCAGAATCTGATGATGAATTTGATGAACTTCTCTTATTATACTTGGTAAGTACAGGTAAAAAATTGTGGAAAGTAATTTTTTAAAAAAACTAAAAAATCATGGAGAATTTATTTTGTCATCGGATTTGTTATCATCAAATCGTCATTTGCTATCTTTTCCCATATCTAATTTTTTAATTTTGTTTTTATTACAAGTCATATAAGGCACTGTAATGTTGGACAACTTCAATTATGGACTCTTCCATCGTAAAAATAAAATACTGAATCAAAATGATCAACAAAATAATCAAAATAATCGAAATTATGTTAAGCTGGCGTAATTAAAATGGAAAATATTTCAAATGCGCGAGGCACGTACGCAGTAAACTGTTTCGCGGATACTGCGTGACGCAGATCAACACGTATAAAGTTCGGCTCTGCCCTGCCATGCCTACCAATATGCGCTAGTACATTTTAACTAATAGATTACAAATACTATGCTGCGCTGCGTCGCCTACGTCTCAATATGCGCCCGGCATAATACTTGTATTACGTCATAACTTGCGATTGGAATTGAAAAACCAAAATTAGATGTTTATTAATTGCTTGGTCTTTTCGCGCGCCCTGCACGCGGACACCGTTTGCGCGAATCCTTTAATCCCGGCGAGGACCAAGAAGGAATGGCAGCAGTACTTGCGGTAATTGAGTCGCAGGTAAAGTGCCGTGGTGATCCACGCTACGCGTTCGCGTGCCGATCGCTTCTTGTCAAAAAATATACAATAAACGTATTACGATGGACGTTCAACGTTTCTCGGGAATAGAAAAAAATAATAGCTCCTCTCGCAGTATCCTTCCCGTCCAATTTCCGATATAATGAGATGCTACGTGACACTTTATTTAACTTGAAAGAAAGCGGGAAATAAGAAAAAGAAAAACGAAAATACCGAAATACACGCACAGGGAATCTGAAACGGCGCATCGACACTGTAGCACCGCCCAATATCCTAATATCCAACACTAAATTATATTACTTATAGCTATAGCTTGCTGATTCGTTTAACTCAAATGATTTGATCACGCGTGTATTACCGTTTTCAATAAAATGCGTGCTCGCTTAAATGCGTTGCCTCCGATGAAGAAATAGTACATCTTACCGGATAATCCCTTTACGTCAATCACAGGATTTGTTTTCTACGAACATTGCTATGGGTTATTGTTAATTTTACAATATCGTGTTTGATGTTTTCTATTTTTATCAAACAAAGGCCTCTTTTTGCGACAGGCTTATGCTGACCTGTGACCGATCTTGAGCCAAGGCGAACTTTTTGAATCGGGGATGTTGGGGAAATAGTGCACCTTCATTTCAGAATTATTCAATTTCAAAACTAAAATAGGCTCTTCTTTTGAACCCACAATTCCCAGGCGCGGGTAATGTGGGCGGGAACGCATCCCTATTTGTTATGCTTGTAAAATATTAGTGACATCAGAGACGATAACCGTACCCTTCGAACCGATGCGATGATAACATTTATAATTATAAGGTGCACGCGATCCGTTCAGTGTTTCTTCTCGGTTCGATCGACGTTCCTCTTTGAAAACAGATTCAAATAATTGGTCAAAAGTATCGGATGACCAAAAGGATAGTAATATCCGTATCGAAAAGCTCAACAACGTTAAAGTCGGGATTAATTAAGTCACGGTTGCCAGGATCACCGTTTATTTTTGTCGTGCTCGAAACAATTAAAATTTTATCACATGGTAGGCGGGTAGGGTGGAAGGGATGACCGTGGATAGGAAAAGAGAGTTTCGTCGGAGTCCTATCATCGGCGCCCTCGAGGTGCAAAGATGGGCCGGGAATGGGTCTCGGGGAAATTAATCGGGTGAAACACACGACGTCGGCGGATTCAAATTCGTTCACTGTCAACGGATAATATTTTTCCAATACAAATTCATGAACTATAGCGGCAAACACGTGCCATGGAATGAGATGTCAATATCAACCGAATATACGATATTTAAATTATCAGTATAAAAACCACTATCATCGATCGCTAAAAATATCGTAATTTTAGTATCGATAAAAATCGGTATTAGTTCATATACGAGTATCGATAGAAAAAAAAATAAAAAACTACGTGGTTGTATTTGGCGGTTATACAGGAGTACGATCCAGTGTGTTTAGAAGGGAAACGACATACGAAATACGCAACGGACGCAGCACGTGAAGGTCAGCATCGAAAACAAAATAACTGCGGCCGTCGGCTGGCCTGAATCTTTGGCTGAAATATCAGCTTGTCACGTACTCGATTAGGAAGAGCCGACGTTAAGCAACGTCAGGTTGCCCAAACAGTACATTTAATTTGGTTGTAACAGTGACGCAGTTACTGGGGGGTTTAAGGGGTTTCTACTGATTTTCTTTTTAAGGTATTTAAGTATAATATACCTAGGTACCTACAGATTATAGTAAAATTATATTTTAATTTTACTATGATTAGGTATATAATAAAAATTGAGTAACAAGATAATTTTTATTAAATACGGGATATAATAATATTAACATTATGAATGTAATATTATTATATAGGAACTTGTGTTAAGATATACCAAAAATATTATGAACGTTGAAAATAAAGGTCTTACCCCCCCCCCCCACTCTCAGAAAAAATATTTATCTACGCCACTGGATTGTAACTTATAATTATAATTTTTGCGAATGGAAAAACAATTTAATATTATTTAAGTATATAAGACCATGATATTTTCATCATATAGAACGATCATGTCGATAGTGAATACTTCTCGAAGAATTTTATTTCGATAAAATTGTTCAGTATATCAATATTTTAAACCTATTGATAAATCGTTATCTCTAGCCCCGTTATGACCGTGACGTAACAAAAAGTCGCGTCAAAGCGTTTGGCGTACACGGAACGTATTTCGTACCTCGTTTTTCGTCTGGTATAACAACAATTCCGTTGCAATGCAAATATTAGCGCTCCTCGTTTCACGCTTTCTCACGCGTTCACGATAAATTAAAGTTCGGTTTTTAAGACCTCGTCGCTCTACATTTTCCGTGAACTCATAATATTGTTCACGTCTTAACTTACTCAATCCTCTATTTTTATCCAATAGAAGATTCCTACATTGTTACTCATATCGTAAATATGGATTAGATTATTTTAATAGGCCATAACACAAAGTAAAACTGGAGTGAGTATCTTCAACAAATAATTATTATAATAATAATAATAGTAACCAATGTTTTATTCTAGAAAAACCAAACCTATAAAACAACACGAGATAACTGCTTTATAAATTGATTGACAATATATAAATAAATAATAATGTGATAACAAATTATTAATTTGTTTTTATTTTAACTTAATTTAAACTCAATAGTGAATTAAAGTCATGTAAATAGAAGAGGATATAATACAGATTCTTATAAAAAGATAAATTAACTGGCTTGGACACGTATGGAGATCGAATGACATAAAAAAGGATGTGCTTAATTCGAAACCAGATGTTAGAAGACCATTGAACAGGCCGAAGCAAAGGTTGTTAGATGAGGCCAACCAGAATTGAGGTTGATAACCAGGAGGAATCGGCAAGTGATAGAGAGGAATGGAGAAGGCTGTACGAAGCAGTGATTGACCTTAATGGCCTGTAAAAGCTGAAGAAAAGAGAAAAGAGAAACAAAACAGTATAAAGTAAACAAAATAATCCAATACCAATGGAATATATAGCAACGTTCTAGAAATAATTGGTTCACAATCATTTATTTTTGAAAAATTGATATATTTTTGTTACGGTATAAATAGTAAATAATTTACATTTCCATACTAATTGAAATTATTTACGTAATTATGATTCTCCGATACGTATTCGTAAGCTTAAGCATTTGAAAGGCTAGAGGGAAGAACGATAATTACTACTTCTCCTAAGCGGTTTAGTATTACAATTTCAACATTTCAGAATACAAAGGACTATGAGATAAAGTACGAATTAATAAAAATAAAAAATAAATAAATGACTGTCGTAATATAACTAATTTTTGATAAAAAAAAAAAAAAAAATAATTTACTTTTCAAAAGAAGTAACAAGATGACATAACTCTCAGTTTGGTTTTTTATTCTTACTATTAACATTTTCCAAATAGTCCTTCATTTATTAATTCAGTTATATTAATCATACATGTTTTATTTTGTTACATGCTCGTTTGTTCACTCAATATTCATGTATTATGCGATAATCGATTACATGGAAAAAGATAAAGTAATGGTTATTGTAACTTATAATGGTAACAATAATAATAATTATTATTATTATTATTCCGGATTGTTGGTGATTTGATATTTTATGGCGAAAAATAATAACAATAATTTAATATCACATCGACATTCACCGTGTACCGTAGAATGTTGTTCTATTTTTTTTTTTTAAACGAGTATTTAATTTCCATTTCTATTAGTGAAATTATTACATGTATATTTTTAATACTGCGTTGTGTACATAATACCAATAATAAAATGTGTACAGTTTGGAAGGAACGTAATAGATCTATATGAACGTTACACGTGCGCGAACAAAAATTGGTATTTTCCATCAGATCGATCTAGGTCTTGTTGTTAGTAGTAGACCGACATGGTTTTGCCTTTTTTTTTTTTGTGTTGTTCTTATTTTCATTTATGTTTGACCTCCTCGTTTCGGTGCGTGCACCATTACTACAGAGACGCTACGCGGAATAATAATAAATTGACGACATCGAAATTATTTTAAGGTCCACTTTGGAACGGGACGCGAAAAACAAAAACATCTGGAAATCGATAACTTATGAACATGGACTGCCGTTAACGTTGCGCGAACTCGACGAACGCGGTGATAAAAGCAAAAGCAAATCGAGCGAGAGTAAAATGAAAATAAAATGCCGATAACGACCGGACGAAATTGTTCTTAGCCGATTATTTTCGGATATCCCGAGATCTACACGAGTGCACCAGGTGCGTTGTCGTCGGAATGAGAAAACAAGACGTTCCGGGTCTCGCGAAAATCAACACCTGCAACGTTGTAATGTCGCGGTCGATTACTGTACGTTCTGCGGAAATGAAAACGCGCCAACACGAGCCAGCCTGACGAACGGTGGACCGTGTCGTGATCCTCAACGTTATACGATTAATATTCTGTGTTAATATTTGGGCAGCGGGGAAAACGACGCGAACGTTGGCGACAACTGCGAACAACACTACTCGACCGTTCGTAAATGCGCCCGCACGATAATCGGAGACCGTTTGGGGGTATCAATTCGAACACTGCGTACGTGTACGTATGTTAATCGAATTCAAACAGACGGTAAACTGTGTTCAGCAAGATACGCGTCCTCTTTGCCGCGATCAGATTTTTTTTATTTCTCCAGGTCTGCGAGTTTAATACGATTCGGGGGGGGGGGGGGGGGCACAAATCATAGTTTCGCTCTTGTTCAACCCCTCGCCACTCTCCGAAACCGTTTTATCACATCAATCGCGACGACGTCGGTGAGAAATTTTTCCGCGTGTTACACTCGCCAAACACATTCATTTTACTACCGCGCGCCGGGAACGCGCGAGTTTTAGGTCAAACATCGCACCGCCGCGGCGGCATCTCTTGCGTGCAGCGCGCTGTGTATTTACGTACGAGGCGTGTGGGGCGAGGGACGGCGTACTGTTGACCGGTAAGGGTATCGCGTTTCCTGCAACGGAAAGAACACATTTATTTGAAAAGAATTCGGGTCCGAACAAACCCTCATGTACACACATATATTGTATACAACGACGGCGGTCGTATTTGATATTTGGACATCCATATCGTATATATATATTTCTTAATTTATTTCCGTTTGAAAAACTGTTTGTGTGTGTGTGTGTGGGTGTATATATGTATACGTAAGTATTATATAAATTGCTGCAGCCGACAAAACTTTATGCGACGACAACACTTTAGTGTCGGTGAAAAATCGCACACGAGAAAATGCGTACTCAACGGAGACGGCGGTGGCGACGACGATACGACAAACACTCCGGGAAACGTAATTCTACGGTTTAATAAAAACAATAAGAATTCCGTTGCCACTACCACACGTTTATTTTTTCTCTCTCTCTCTCTCTCTCGCTTCGTCATTCTTCAACACACAGACGTACACACATTCACCCATATATGCGCACTCACTCACTCACACGCGTACATGAAAAAAAGTTCGCCTAAACAACAAAGGTTATATTGGTTCTGTCGTCCGAAATAAAACATTTCTTACGGTTCTCTGCGCATACCTACATACACACACAATCGCACACACTCAGTAATCGATATCATTTTTACGGTGACTGGTCAATAGTTATTTTCTACCGAATGACATTTTTTTCGTTTTTTCGCATCATCATCGCACTACATTCTTGTGCACGATCGGCGTTCTGACTAATCGCGTAGCGCGATATTACAAATCCGAACGGGACGTTTTTCAATTTGCTGACAATTGTAATTCAGTCATCACGGCGCGATACCGTTGTACGTAACCCGACGTTCTCGCATAGTAATGTCGTTTGAGGACCTTTAATATTATATTTTTCTATTCTCAGCGACGTCTACTTCGCACCGGCGAAGGTGATATGTTGATTCAGGATCAGCAAAACTCGTCCACCGCCGCAGTGTAATCGTGGTTCGTCTCCGTTTCAACGTTTTCGCGGTCACCAGGTATATCTCTTCCATTCAGGCTTCGTCGAGATGAAGTTTACGTGACGGATGTTTCCCAAAAACGCAGAATTTCGAAACTGTTTTCGGTGATCGACCCGTTTTGCGGTTTACGAACGTATTACTGTCTGTTCGGGGCGTACTATCATTTTTTTTACATCAAGATCTAATGGAAGGAGAAAACGAGCTTTCATGGTCCGAATCTAATTCGAATCGTATATTTAAATAACATAAACTATTAAAACGAACGGTTAAAATTTTCGGCACCAAATCGCTTTCAAGATTACGCGCATACGAACGGACTTCGGCTCACTCGAAAATATTCGGTCTTAGCACACAGTACGATTGTTGTTAGATCGGCTTTGCAGTAGAATTCATCGTACCACGGGGAAAATCCGTCCAACGGTAGTGGGTCGGGAGATACTCGACGGATACACGGCAAATATACCGTAGTTCGTTACCACGAATGAATGTTACGGTTCTGCATTTATTTCCTGCTTTCATCCACGGTTACACCAAGTCAGCGCCTGCAATGTAGTTTTTTTACTCGACCGTTTACGTCTTCCGCTAACTATCGTTCGTGATGTCATCAAATGTCAATGTGTACTTCCCGTAATCGGCTAATCTCAACGACGGATTTACCAGCGGACGCGATAATACATGACGACACGATTATTGCCTCCGTTCGTCCGGATCTCATCTCGTCAATAATTCAATTGAACATAACCTGCTCGTCCATGAGTCTGGCACAAAACATGCCAGTATCCGCGGCCTCGGGTACCGTTAGAAATATATAACGATAGCGTTTGAGTAATTTTCAGAAATTAATAAAACAAAAACGCACGGAACATTAACAACTTTTGATAAAACGGAAATCTCCTTAACTGAATTTTAATATTACATTATACTATCCAAGTTTACTGTGTTTTATCTTCGCGGCCCGTCTTGAATGTTAAACAGCGTTTCGTATAGGTTTAAAGCGGATGCCGGTGCATCGAAAGGGTTTACTGGGAAGCGAAGTGGCAGATGAGTGGGACGGGTGGCTCTGTGTGTGTGAGTGGGAGGGGGATGTTCGATGGAGAGGGTGCATTATTGTGTTTATGTACACATAAAGATAACGGTTGCTGTACAACCTTCGTAAACTCTACTCGCGCGCATTGGCGAAAAACACTAAACTTTTCGAACGCGTCGGCTTTTGCGCGCGTTATTATAATATTATTGTTATTATGTACAACGTGGTCGGACGGAAACAGTTATAACCACAACCGATCCCATCCCGGTGTCAAACACAGGTACCTAACTCCGGTTGTTCTGCACGCACGTGCGGTAACACTACGGCGGAAACACCATCCGAACGGCTCTGCAGGGTTCGGACAATGGTCGCATTTGTTTGTTATTGCGGTACGAACAACAACTACATTGGTTCCCTGAGCCGTTCGTACGTGTATCGATCGCATAGGTACTTTCTTTGAAGACTTGCAACGCTCCGCAAAAAAAAAAAAAAAAATCGTAATTAATTGATAATAATGTAGTATTACGGTTTGCATGACAACATTTTAGACAAGTACCAAATATTTCGTAAATAATACTTGATGATATGAAAATATTGTAGAACACCAGCAACAAATTCATAGAATTATTCCGCAGACCGACTAAAAAAAGTCTAGTACGAAAGTTAAAAACAGTTATTACAGGTGGTTTCATACCGAACCGTTACTCGAGGCCTCATCGTTTTTGCCTACTTACAGTGCGAGTCTTGAACGTTTTGAAAAAAATACGATCTCCGTACGTTGAAACGGCACACATAAACTCAACACTGTGTTCTATTAAATGACCGTTCAAATTATACCGTTGCGATGTGTTTATTAATTACTATCGAGTCGATAGACTGTAAGATGTGCAACTGCACATTTCACGGGCTCACTACATAGTTTCGTGGCAGCGATGAGAGCTACGGTTGAACCCTTCACGCCTCCGATTGCAGTTCATAGTTTCACAATGGTTCGTATTCCGATGGAAAAACCAAGCAACGTTCCCCGTAAGTGCACTCGTATTACGTTGATGTCGTTATTGTTCGTAGATCATCGTATCTCCGACCGTTTCTTCGATAATCCACTACACGGTTGTCGAAACCTCGAAGAGTGTCGGGACACAGCGACACGGACGTTAAAACAACCGTCCACCAGTATATGTTTGTAATCAAAAAGCACGTGAGTTCTAACTTTTTTTTTTTTTGCCGCGTTCGGCCGAAATAGCCGTGATTGTTTGTTCGTTCAGCTATTATTCGCTGTGAATCACGCAATCGGATATATTTATCAGCTTAGTACCAGCAACACATTGTCAAACCATTATATGTTTTTACCGGTTTTTCCAGTAATAGTATTTCTCTTTATTTCTAATTAGTACACGTAACATCTCACCACGTGGCTATTCAGTTTCGCCCCGGCCAACTCCGATTGAGCTACATTTCATTTATACACCGGACATAAATTAAGATCGGTCGGTGCTAAGTTAGTAGCGCTGCGCGCGAAGTAGTCGATGGACCCCAGGGCTCCCGTAACCCGTACGAAAAACGTACGCGATTTTACGACGTTAGGCATTTACTGTCGTGTTTTATTATCACAAGTTCATTTCCGATTGCGATTCAGAAAAAAAATTAGACACGTCACAGGGGTGAACGCGTTATCCACCATCTGAAATGATGAATTGCTGTTCCAGTCCATGCCTCGTCGGGACGCAATGTGCGTCAGTAGTAAAGTCTAATAGATTTTCCGGTTGTAACCGTGGTACGTACTCGTTTCGCGTCGGTAAATTCACGTGCAGAGGCACTAATGAGTTGCAATAATATTCAGTTAAACACGACGTAGCTCCTGTAGCTAACGTGCGTTGATGAGGAAGCGTCTTCTCCCCAGGGTAACGCTAGATCAATATTTTCTCGTGGCCAACGGGAATACGTTTTTCGAATTTTCACGATTGTATTCGTAATAACTAGGTCCTAACTTTCATGTCTTAAAAACAATTCAAAAAATGTTATAAGTTCCATGAAAATGGTTTTTTTTTTTTTTGATAGGTACTTAATTTATAAATTTACAAAAAACTCAACAATAACTAAAAAAAAAAAAAAATAAAATAAATATAATCTGATTCAGCGACGGTTTATAAATTATCTTTTGATAATAATAATATCAATTAAATAAATTCACATATTTTGATAATTATGTGAATTAATATAATTTAACTATCTAGCCGTATTTACGAGTATAAACAATTATACATTAAAACTAACAAAACGACTGAAAAATGCTAAAATTTAAGTAAAAGTTTTTCCTCTGAAGCGTCTATTTTATGAAACGAACTGTGTACTCGGATATAATAGTCTAAGCTATTTAAAAAAAGATGAGTATTTTACATTTACATTCGGAAACTGATCATATCAGGTTTGTTCTTTTCTTGACATTTATCTTATCGGATTGGAATCTTTACGAACTAGTGGCTATCACTAGAGTTATTGATTATTTGAAGAAAAAAAATGTTTTTGTACACATATACGTCCAGTAGAAGGTAACCCTAAACGATCGAGAAACAACCCGATACGAACACACTGACCGTTATCGGATGACCAATCGTTATATGTTTTATTCCCAGTACATACATTTTCCATAAAAAAAAAAAGAAAACCCCGGCATAGAGAGTTTTAACATCGAGTTTTCGAAAAACAATTGCGTTTGAAAAACTATTGATTCGACGACGACGAAAATGCATCCATCTAGTTCATCCATCTAGTTCTCCGATAAATCCAAATACATTGAGAAAAAAAACCGATTGATTTTGAGTTGGTGATAAGATTTTTTTCCCGCATTCTCGTTCCGAACACACCGAACGATTATTACAATATTTGTTATGCAAACATTAAAATTCCACATGAGTTTTATTTTCGTTCAAGACTCGTTTCGATTTTATTCACCGAACATATATTATTATTTCAACACAGTCGCGCGTACCATCGCATTCCGTGGTAACGTACTCACCCGTTTCCATATATAATATATAAAAATAAAAAATTAAATAAAATTATTATAATTAATGTTCACAAAATATTTTGTTTTAATTTTTCCTTTCTTTGTAGATATACGTGGGCGCGCAAGTTCATAAAACAAATAATTAATGTACAATTAAAATTTCACAGAACGCAATGAATTTTTTTGATTCGGGTTTGTGTTTTTATCTTCTGTTGCTACATAAGAGCGGATGCATAAGTGTATACATATATTTGTGTATGAATATAAGTTTTCTTATCAAAAGCATATTAAAAATACGCTCTGGTGACCTTTGATATTTCTTTTGTACGATCTCGTAATTGTACAGTATTATAGTTTGCATTCTGTAAACATTTATTTTTGTGGAGAAATATTGCTGTACGCGAACGTTTACAAAAAATAAAACATAATGTAATACGGTACTATGTAAAACGTAATATAAATGTTTAATCACTTTCCGAAAAAGGAATAATATAATAATAGTATAATACGGGTGGGGGGGAGAAATGTACGAATAAAAATCTTATAAATAATGTAATGATTATAGTGGTCTAAATTCGGAGTTGTTATGGACAAAACGTGAAAAGTTTGAGTTGTGAAAATGTGCAACTCAGCAATCGAACCCCATTAAGTATAATTGGAACGATTCATGAAAATAGCGTTCGTTGAGCGAATTCGAATTGGTGGGGCGAAAAAAAAACCTTGGGACCATTCCAACTTTTGATAGGTTTCCGTAAATACAATCACGTCTGGTACGTTAAAAACCCTTACTAAAATTTAGGAGGCCATTTTTTTCTCCGGTCATTTGGGTATCAGATGAACTTCACTTTTAACGTTTTCAGCGTCATCATTAGAAATAATAGTAAACCGTTTTATAGAAGGCCGAAAAAGATTGCAAACCAAGAAGAAGAAAAAAGCGGTACGTTAAAAGTATAATGTATACGATGAGACATAATACTTATCATAGCGTTTCAATAGTCCGAAAGTTGAAATAGTAAAATGATTTGAATTCTTTAAATTTTCGATTAAATAAAAAAAAAAAAAAATATGAAAATAAAACCAGGTATGTAAATTAAGGACAACTTTGTGAATTTAATTTTGCTATACGATGTATTTAACACATTTTATTTAACTATGATAGAATATTATCTGTTTTTGATTTTATTGTACCAATTTAATCTGTGTACAATTTATTGTTAGCAAAGACAAAAATATTATAATGTTATGCGTTTTCAGAATCTATACTTAAAACCCATTTTATTTCCATCTCTCCTATAACTTTATGGCGTGCATTTTATTTATCATGCATTTTCAGAGGAAATACTTTCTTCGGTATTAACATATCATAAAATCGCGAATTATTGAAACTTTTTGAAAGTAGCGGACTTTTGGCATCAAAAATAATAATCAGTTTTTCCATATTATGATATATAACGTATTAGTATTACCATATGTGATACTCGTGATCTGATGAGTACACGGCAACTGATAATTGTTTGAAGTTCAACGTGTTTGCAGAGCGCGTATCGCTTTAACCTCGTATCCTAAAACAAATATGTGAATTCGCTATTGGATTTTTTTAAAACTGAATTCGCAGATACAAAATATTCAACACGGTAACAGCACATGCGATAAGGTTCAAATATTCTCATAGGCATTTCGCTGTTTATGTACGTCAATTGACATCGTTCGAATCCTACGGTCACACACCATTACGACAACCTACACGCAGTGTTGGGAATAGATAACTAACAATTTATCTAGATAAAGATAAAGATGACTCTACTAATTCTTATCTAGATACAGATAAAGATAGTTATACTAAATTTCATCTAGATAAAGATAAAAATAAGTACATTTTTATCTAGATAAATATGAGATAATTTCATGTTTGATTTTGAAAATATTCAGGATACTACAACCTACAGATATTAGGTAAAAAATTCATAATTAAAAACATTTTAAAATAAATATCATTTTTTAAACTCATTTCAAACATTAATAAACATAAAATATAAAATATTTTTTTTTTGAAATAAACTTCATAAGAAGATGACAAATCATTCTCTAACTTAATAATAAAAAAATCTTAGATTAGAAAAATAACAATACATTTCTGTCTTTTTTTTAATAAATTTCAAACATTTTAAAAATAAACATATTATATAAAGAGTTATTTTTTTTAAAATAAACTTCATAAGAAGATTGTCATATTGTCAGTTATTATCTGTGTAATAGGTATATGATGTACAGGAAAATGTAAAAATGAAAATATAAAAACATTTTAAATTTTCAAATTTTATTTTTATTCTATTTAAATAAATTATCTAGATTGGTACTCATAGATAACAAATTTTTTATCTAGACAAAGATAAAGATAACTGAGTGTAAATTTATCTAGATAAGATAAAATATAAATAATTTTTATCTAGATAACTTATCTAGATACATTTATCTAGATATTTCCCAACACTGCCTACACGTAACTTGTACTCGCAATGAATAGAACAATAAAAAATGGCTATACTGTTAAATGTTGATTTGTCGTATTCTAAGTGGAATAAAAACGCGTTTCAGATATTGATTTTATTAACATTTTGAATTGCACGGTTTCGATGGACGAAATGCTATTTTTTTTAAATCCAATATTAAACGTTGGTGTCTTTATCGCTTCAATCTTCAACGATTCATTTTAAATTAGACAACACAGACGAAACGCAATATTCCATATCTGTTGTAGTAGTCTCAACCACGGCACTCGATGACTATTTTCTTAAGAGGTTTAGCTTGCAATGAAACTGCAAAAACTTAACTACGTCTTATTACGTTTAGCTTCCCTTCCATTGGTATTTTCCATGGTTGTTGATAAAACTCCGATATCATTCTGCATCCAACACGCATGTGCACCGTTTTGCACGTAATGTGAAAAAATTTATCATCCAACTTGTCATTGTCGACCCCCGAAATTTCATTCACCAATAGAAACATTTCAATTGTCTATTGGAATATAATAACTACCACTGGCTTTTAAACCGTTTAAAATAACTACAATTGCGTTGGATTTTCGCTTATTAATAATGAATGTTTTATGTGCAAGTCGCGATAACGAAGTATTGTTTAATCACTGTTCTTGTGCAATAGCCGATTCGATCGGAGTGGATTCGGTGAACGTGGAGGAGAAAAACGAACGCCGTCCGAACGGCTGCGGTATTAGTCGGTAATTATGATCCCGGTGACACGGGGGTGGTTGGCACTTACGACCAGGACGACCGGCGATTTTCGCTTCCACTCAATAGAAATTCTGAGTCCTACGCAGCACGGCCAACGATTCTCACGTTTTGAGTTTTAGACGCATTATCGGCCCGTGACCATGCAGTATTAAATCGTTCGTGTATAATCGAGAACGCGTACGCGGTGCGAACGAAGACCATATATACTATTATACGTTTAGCGCACGAAGGCCAGTTAACAACGATTAGAAATCAATGACGTATACCGTTATTATATATTATACCGACGACAGACCCTGAGTGCGAAATCCGTTTTCTGTGGTACCGCGGAATCTGAAACGATACCTCGGAATAGTTATCATTAGATACGGGATCCGATTCGCTCGCCAAGTTTATAATATAATGTTAATGGACAAAGAATAGTGTTTGGAAAACGTCGAGAATTCTTAAGAACTTTCGTCGTGATCAACATTTCGCGAATTTCAAGCTTAATAAAACGAAACAAGTAGGATGAAACGATATTTCAACACCGGTATTCGGTCACTAAACCAATGGTACCGTTTTATTGTTGTGTGAGGTTTTCGCTAGAATTTTCGCGTTTCGTCGGCAACACCTGTGATTGAGACGTCGCGACCGATCTTTATTATCGTACTAGAGTCTAGACCAACTACAGATATAGAGTGTCATATTTGTCGTGTAGTAAACGTTTCATAACAAGACGGCACTGGAATATACATTTTAAGTACTGCCGAGAAATTGGAATAAAAAATGAGTACCCTGTTGGGCAGGTTGTTGACTGTTGCGCACCCGATTTAAGTCGATCGTGCCATCGTTATCGAGTTAGCTAACACTCACTCCGTTCTCTCCTCCCATATCCATAACAACTTTTGCATAGCAACTTATAGAACCGTGTACAACAAAAATGTGTAAACCGTGCATACCTTGCGTATTCGTGCAAGACGGGCAAATTTCATCTGACGAATAAACGAACAAATAATATGCACATAAACGTCGGGTAAACTAATCAAAAGAACACAGGTCATGTAAACAGTTTCTTGTGGAGCTTAAGTAAAAAAAAGACACTAGTTGTTTCAATCGATATCACATATTTCTAAGTAGTGTAAACCGTTATACAATTCGATACAATTCGATTTATAGAAAAAATCTATACGGTTAAGTTTTTTACCAGCAATTAAAGATTAAACCGCAATATACTCGACCCAGAGCCTCCGAATCGTGTTAAGGAATAAGGCATATTGTATTAAAGACATTTTCAACTTAACGATGACGATTATACTCGACCAGTCAAAAATAGTATATTTGTCTGTAATGTGAATAAGCTACTTTACTTTTTAGTTTAGTGTATCTCTATGGTACATAATCGTCATTTTGAAGATTTTTATAATTTCTACGTACAAATAAAAAAAAAACACACACACACACATACACACGCACATGTTTGAAGTACACAATTTTTTTAAATTATTGCGTAACTATAATTAAAATGAATACGTATAATTATATGCATGGATACAATTCAAGAACTGTAAATTTACTTATAAATGTTCAAATATTGCATTAATATTCATTTTGAACTGCTCTTCCATCGCTATAATCATCTATACATACACAATTACATAATATGTACTCGTCGAATTAGTATCCTTGACTTCACTTGTATTTACATTATATTATATAGGATGCATCAGCAAACAAGTCCGTTTTTAATTAATTACAATCAACGCCTTTGGATTTAGGACTTGTGCAAATAAATAAACAAACATTTTCAATGCACGAAATATAATACGGCGAAACAAACTAAATACGTTAGCGAGCCGTATGCTCGTCTATACGATCATATTTTTCCGTGCCCAAGACGTAACGCTGAAAACTTAACATCCTCCTCGTCCACTATTAGCAATTTATAACGCGTTTTCGTTATTTTTTCTTTTTCCTTCTTGTTTCAATGCGTTAAGCCCCGTAAAGAAACAAATCATCCGAATTCACGGACCTATCGACAGGGCACAGTCACTCGTTTAAGATAATTTGCACGCGTTTCTATACTTTGACAATACGTACGTCATATTATTTTAATACGATTTCTGGAAAACGAGGACAACAATCAAAACGAAAAAAATCACATGCTACCAATCCAATCCATTTTTGCGAACACCGCCGAATCGGACATTTGCGAAGGCTTGGAGAAAGAGAGAAAAATAAAAAAAAATAAAGTTTAAGAGAGAAAAAGTTTCGATCGAGAGTGACGTGACCGGACGCCCACGGCGATAATATTTCCACTTCTCTGGCAGACCAGCTTCTTAATGGAGAAATATATGCTCCAAAAATATTATTATGTCCGGGAAAACATTGTTCTCGTCGTGTTTTGTGGCTGCGTCATTTTTGCCTCGCGTCACCCGAAAACTACTGGGAGCTGCAGGAAGCGGAGTCGACGAGCACGAATCGCCACTACCGCGGTTCACCGACCAGCCACCCTGCATGAAGTCATCACGGACCTCGCGACGTAGTGTTTTTCACATACGTCGCTAGTCCACAGGATATTCTTTTTCAATTGTTTATTATATATGTATTAATATTAATTTAAATTTTATTTTCGTAATTGCAGTAAGCTGTCTAGTTATCGAACTATCAGTAATTGAATAAATGTTCAACTGATGTACTAAAATTAAAGAAAAAAAAAATAGATATCTGATAAATCAAATAATTTTCTTGATCTAAACGAAACTTATTTTATTCCTCATATATTTGTAATCGCTTTAATTGTAGCGTTCATGTGGAAGTTATAGGAATAGATTATGTCTTAGGTATCTGCCAGTACTCGCTACTTGAAGTACCTCACGGTTATTCTAATTGTTGGGTCTATAGCCGATATTAAAAAAAATAATAATAATAATATATTAGACACTTATCAGTGCTATTAGTAAAAATATGTTTTAATTTGACTGATAAAGTGAGATTTCTTTTCGAATCGATTTCAAATGAAACAACGTTTATAATAATAATCTTTATTACTAAAGACAGTCGCGTTTTATGGTAATTGCACATCGTACTGTATATCCAGGTCTAATGAAAAACGCATTGTTGTAACTTGTTTTTTTTTTTTTTTGTATTTTTATAAAACTGTTCACAAAGGAATTACGATTCAAATCACCAATTGGTAAGAATCCGACGTAACGGACGATTGCGAATCAGTACTAATTCCATTAATTCGACGCATACACTCGACTATACCATGAGTTATTATTATCATGCGTCATGTGACGGCTAGATGTATTCATGAAAATGCGTTTTTATAGAATAGGTGAAAGTAAAATTAAACGGTCACTTTAGCTTGACATTGACCACGGGAAACGACAAACGTTGGTGGAAGTTGATTTGCCATTATAATGCATGCAGAGGCGGACTGGTATGACGGGTAGATGACTATACCTACCATGTACTATACACCATGGACTATACAGACCATTCTAAAATTGTATGCTTGGATCTTTAGCTATTATATTTTTACTTTAAATGTTTTTTTTTCAATGTAACATCTTCATCGTTACCGATAACTAAAATCGAAGGATACAATACGATTTACAAAAACGAAATTATTGGGCTAGCTTAACTGTTGCCGTGGTAGCTGTGAAAATTACTAGTTTATAGAATTTATGCTCACCTGAGCCTTCAGGACCTCAGTCTGCCCTCGAATACATATAGATCGATAAGGAGTTTAGAAAAAAACCATTTTAAAAAGCATCGAATACGTGACACGATGCGCGCTGATTTATGAACAAGTAATAATATTCGTATTGTCAAAGGTGCACGGAAAACTGAAATGCGGAAAAATAAAATCATGTATCTATCAAGTGTATTAATGCACTTCGACTGAATTGTACATAAAACAATAATGGATCGAAAAAAAGCTGTGATGCAGTTATAAGATCTAACGTGGTTTTCGTTACGCGAAAAATATTCCAGTAGTATGACCTTGCACGGAATCCAATCCTGCTGTAATATAATAATTGTTCAATGCTAATGGTACATGGAAAACACGTGATAGAACATTAGAGTGTACTACATCTAAGATCATCATCTGAAAATGACGTGTCTTATCGTGGCAGTAATAGAAAGACTATTATTTCGTCGAACAACATTGAAATATAAACGAATAAAAATCCACTTGGTAAACCGCGTACAAATTGATGTATTCTCAAAGGAGCAAAAATGCTCGTCACCGGAGATAGTCAATGTTTACACACGGTCGTATGATTGCGACCATTATATGGGTAAATATACGCAGGAGTATACGTATACACATATGCGCGTGCACGTATTTATGTGTGACCAGCCGCTTTAGAGTCCGTTGATATTTTGATATTTTCTCTAGTATTTCTCGCACCGCGTATTTTTTTCACGTCATACAAAAAGAAAAACGTTCCATCACCGCTGCTTCCGTGTACCCAACCACTCCCGCGTACCCGTCCGCTCCGTGTACACTAATCGGGTGCCTGCCGATGCGTTTCAAAGGGAAATCTTATGAAAAATGCATAGCAAACGAACGGTCGTAGAGTTTTACTCTTTTTTTTTTCTTTTTTTCCCTTCATACTTTCCTATTCGTCGTCAGTTTATTAGATAAAATCTGGCTTCAAAAACGTAAACACGCCGTTATTCTAAGACTTGTCTGTTCTGCGAACGTATTATTAATCAAAAGGGCCCTTAATAGCGTGTAAGATCATGTAGAATTTGCTCAAACAGTCGAGGAACCCGGCTACGAGGAATCTAAAAGGATTCCCTACAGAGAACGAACAATGTATCAATTTCCAATATAGCCCCGTATTACTCCTTTACGTATACTTCCACTGAATTTCGTTAGATGTTTCTTACTCCAAAATCCCCGGAGAATACAAAATCCCAAAAAAATTGTGGACGCATATTTTCTTATAAGTCAAAGTACATTTTTAATATCTGTGCAGAAAAACAAATATTATATTTTCTTTTAAAATAATAGATCACATATCGTATAGTTATTATAATATTTACATGCCATTGTTTATCCTATATATGTGTATATACTATACCTATAGCATATACGATAACGTGAAATGTGTGCCAGAAATGAATGTATTGTTTATAGTAATTATTAACGGTACCGTTCGTAAATATTGTCCGTAATCAGATTGGTGTGTGTACAATGTGCTTTACGTTAATCGACTGAAATGCTCAGAGATAAGTTGGCAAACACCGAGGGTACTCTGGGAATACGATTTTGTGCTGTAGATGGCATATGCTGTGCCATGAGTGGTGGACTTCCACCTCGAAAATGTTCGTTCTTACAAAAATCTGGCCGTAACAAAACTTTTGATTCCATGTCATTGTGGAACACTGCAGAACCAATCACTAAAAAATATCACTAGAAGCGATTAAGCTTAAAGAGCAAACCTCATATGCGTTGATAAGGTTTATCGGGAAAATAGGCGTTTTTCGAAACATTCAAATTAAAAATGATACTACGATGATAACTTAGTGGTCTTTAGATTTCGAGTGGATTGCGCTAAAATTACGTTATTGTGAAAGAACTATAACATTTTTTGGCGTTATATTTTATACGGCTTATTATTTGATTTCCAAAGAAGCGTTGCTGTATGGTGTACATCACGTTTACACGTCTACTAAAACTTACGAATAATATTGTACCCGAGTCGTGACGGGCCAGGCTTTAGCAAGATTACACTTAACACGAGACTGCGATTCGCTATTTTCGATTTATACCTAATCGGATGCGGCTTGCGAGCACCTTCTATCGAGGAATTGAGCAGACAAAAAAAAAAAAAAATGATGATGATAATTCTTAAGATTATCCCCGGATTTTTCGACAAATTTTTAGTGTACAAGCTACTTTATAACACGCAAACGCCATGAAGTAATCCGGGCCAAGCGAGAAAAATTTTCATCGCGTAAGCGGATGATTTTATTTGATTCATCCCGGTAAGACGCAAGTGTTCGAAACACCTTTGCATCAAAGTGCGATCTAATACAATACGCATAACCTATTATCCGAATTATCGATAGTATATCGATATCGTAATAAATGTATGTGTGCACAATGTATTGAGTAATGCTTTCGAAAACCTTAGTGACAATCATAATGCGCTACACGAGTGCCGTTAAACCGTGTATATACCGGGACAGCTTCTCTTGAAAAAGCGCGAGACAAACGTTTCTGAATTACTAAATAATATTTGTCGACAATATTCTCGAGTACGCGGATGACGTTAAAAATAAATCACCACGAACGTCGTACAATGTAACGCGTGCTATACTTGTATATATAATATGTGTATTATTTGATGTGAAAGCGCTCCGTGACGTTATTCCGCTCGACGGGTGAATGTCTCAAGGGTTCACGTGTCTAGTGTATAATTGAACCTTCCGCGATGACGACGTCGGGTGTGAGAAAGAATACTCAATCTCGTCTCTCTCTCTCTCTCTCTCTCCCTCTCTCTGTGTAGATATAAACAGTATACGTCAAATATCCATGTACATGACGCGTGACAAACGCGTGCGCGCGAGCGCCTAGTCTTCCGTTTTAATGAACCGTTCGATTGACGTATGTTTAAAGACGATAAAACTAAACACAAATTGGGGGAAAAAAATCCATTTTGGACTTTAGCACGTATCCCCGAGAGGGAAATGTATCCGCGGCCGTATTTTGGTCACAAGCTCCAACCGAATGTATTGTCGTACTCGGAAAGGTGGACGTTTTCGGGCGCTGTAACGGAATCCGACGGCAGACAATGTCGTCCTGAATACACATGTACGCTTAGGAAATGACTCCACGTTGACGATGTGTTTGTATCTATTTTATGATTAATAAAAACACTTTCGCGTGATGTTTTATAAAAAATTATTACTAACACAATTAAATATTGAAAAAATAAAAAGACCCGTGACCGTAAGGCTACGTGTATCAGCAAAACGCGAATACTAATTTGTTCTTACGTATACGATCGGTCGGCACTTGACATGCTTAAACTTTAAAGTACATATGTTGTACAAATGCAATGTACTCTCGGTTTATAATATAATACCATAATATAATAATACTGAAATAATATAATCTTATCTAACAAACTCGTTGATTGGCATTAATGTAGGCCCGTAACAAGCGATTAAGTTATCGAGTTATCCAGGTTATCTCGGAATCCCGGGATTATTTATAATTGTCCCGGTATTTCTGGGACCAAAAAAATAGTCGGGATCCTGAGATCCCGGTATTGTAATCTGTAGCTGCAATACAATTGACAGAAACATATTGATAAAATTAATGTGATAATTAGAGACCGGATTCTCGTGCAATTGCAACTTTTTTTCCTTTGCTTTAAAACATATAAAAACAAATTATAAATCCGAATCATGAGAAGTAGATTAATTTAAACGTAGTTTTATTTTGCACGAAATTGCACGTTTTGCACTTTTTATTCTAAATTGCACAATTTTGATTTTCATTGCATGAAATTGCATATTCTGCATTTTTAAAATTAAACTAGATAATATTTCAGTTTTCAACTATACAAAAGGAAAAAGTGAACTCAAGCTGATAATATACTCTTAGAATAACATCAATTTATTAGTGTTTCGTGGTAATAATAATTGACAGCAAATACTAGTTAGATAATAATTTGGAATCCCCGGCCATTAGCACTTTAGTTCTGTCTGACTTAGTGTTTGATTGAGCGTTTCTTGAATCGGTTAGTGTAATTCACGTCGGTGTCGTGATTGTTTCATTACGAATAGTTTACTTAAAGAAGTATAAACAAATTTTAAAAATGCCAAAAATTGGGTCAAGTCTGTCATCAAAATTAAATCCTGGATATCAAATTACCCAGAGTTGAAATTTGATGGGAAATCTGTCTTCTGCGCTTCTTGTGAAAAATCAGTCGGATGCGAAAGGAAATCTCAAATTGATGCTCATTGTAACACAGGTAAGAAACAATATTTTTATTTATCCTGTCAGTAGGCGCGTGTATATTTGTAACACAATTAAGCGCGTATGAGCGCTTCGCTCAGTCATTATAACACGAAATAATATTTTATTTATATTTATTTTAATTATACCAGTTGTTGCTAAAATACAAATCGAGTGAGTGCCGCGCTCATACGCGCCTGCTGATGGGTTAAGAATTAGGCATCAATTTTTTATTTTTTTTTTTTCGTTAGCTATTCACGAGAATCAATTAAAACTAAAAAAAAACAAACCGATACAACAGCAAATTACAGATTCTTTTGAAACATCAAACAGCCAAAACCAATTTCATATTGATTTGTGCCAGGCTTTAGTAGGAGCAAATATACCATTTTTCAAACTGCAGTCCTTACCGTTTAGATCCTTTTTACAAAAATATACCAATAAAAGTATACCTGACGAGAGCACACTCAGAAAAAGTATCTGCAAGTTTGTTTCGACTCGACTATAGTTAAAATTCGCCAAAAAATTGGAGAACATTATATATACATCATGGTCGATGAGACCACTGATGCTAGAAGACTTTATATATGTAACCTTTTGGTTGGAATTCTTCACCAAGAAATTGATCCCACACCATTTTTAATTGCTTGTAAGGTTCTCCCTAAAACAAATAATGACACTGTCTCTCGATTTATTAACGACAATCTGATGAATTTTTTTTACAAAATTCAGAGTATCAGTATAAAGTGCTTCTCCTTGTAACAGATGCCGCACCTTATATGATAAAAACTGGACAAGCTTTGAACACATTCTACCCAAACATGATCCATGTAACCTGTGTAGCCCACGGGTTAAATAGAGTATTAGAAAAAGTCCGCGAAATTTTTCCAGAAGTAAACAAGCTAGTAAATAATGGTAAAAAAATATTGCTTAAATTACCGCATCGATTAGAGATATATAAAAATATTATGGAATGTGAACTACCACCGGAGCCTGTGATCACAAGGTGGGGAACATGGTTGGAAGCAGCTTTATTTTATGCGGACAATTTTAATAAATTTAAAATGTTTATTAATGCATTGGATGAAGACGTACAGACTATCAAAAAATTGAAGAGAGTCATAACTTCAGCGTCAATATTTTCTGATTTGACTTTCATAAAATCACATTTGTCAACTTTTCCCCAGGCATTAACCCAGTTAGAAACCCGAAATTTATCCCTCAATAAACAAATTGAAATATTTGAAACTATAGAAGAAAGTCTTAAAAAAATAAATAACGAGAAAGGACAAATTATGGCTCACAAATTTAACTCCGTTGTGGAAAAAAACACAGGTTACGCTCTCATAAAAAAATAAACGACTGCATAAATGGTACAAAAAATATGAATGTTGAACAACAGCCTGCAATCGTCGCTTGCTACAAAATGAGTCCTATCACTTCTGTTGAAGTAGAACGAACATTTTCCAAATTAGAAGACATATTGAGTGATAGAAGGCACAATTTTTCTGCAAACAATTTTGAAATGTATAACATTGTAAATTTTAACTCAATAAAAAAATTTTTGATGTATGGTTTAAAAATAAAAATGTTTGAAAATATGTATGTATAATAGTTAGAATTAAAATTAAATAGCTTAACTCTGTTGGTATGTTTTTTTTTACACAATGTGTATATTATTATCAATATTTTAATTATTTTTTAATTATTAATTGCTAATACTGTAATAGAGTAAAAAACTGGATAAATAAAGTATAATTTAAGGATTTAAATCAATGTACTTTGAATGTTTACAAAATGTTGGTAAGTATTAAGCGATTTTAGGCCAAAAATACATTTTTGCATTATTAAGGCAGTTAATTGCATGTTTTTGCAATTTTTAAGTTATTAACTGCACATTTTTTTGATTTTTACTGCACGAAAATCCGGTCTCTAGTGATAATGTATATAAGTATCTACAGTAAAAATAAAATACGAAGTCTTGGGGAACACAATGTTCTGGAATATAATAGCGTGTATGTATTTCATCGATCGGAAGATATTATCAGTGGACTAATAAGAGAATTCAAATGTAATATTAATTGCATGAGCATTGTTGACGTATTCACTAAATGAGTATTTTCGTTCGAAGTGGTTCCACCGTATGTAGTCGTTTGTGGCTGGGAGTCAGAGTCTCGGCTAGTGGTGCCGTAGGAATTTTGAGTTGTCGATTAATTCCATACCAGTCCGAGAAAAAAGTCTATACGGTTTATGTTTTTTATTAACGTGCTCTATGGTTTGGCGCCCACACTACCAACTACGAAGGTTGCCCGTCCTTCAAAGAAGGTATTCTGGCTCGCAACAAGAAACATCCTCTCAGTTTAATAAAACACAATTGCTATTATAACTAATACGCTATATTCGAGTAAGTCGACCACATTGTTAAAGCATTCGTTTTCGAATCGAAAAGCGTGAAATGTGTTGGTACGGTTGTTTTTCTTAGCTTTAAGAGTAAACGGTTTTCGATGATAAAAATATTGTTTATCATAAATGAACCGCATAACTATTGTTATATTATCTATGTTCGACAGCGTCGTGTTATCAGTTGCTTTCGATAACATGATGAGACCCATCGTTTTAAAATACATCTTATTTTGACGTACACCAGTAATAGAAAACAATATTAAAACAAATTGAGTTAAATCATATTTCTTACCTTTTTACGTTTGGTCAAAATAGAAATATAAGTTAAGTAAAAATACACTTTTCAATTTTTTTTTTTTTTTTTTACTTACTTTTCATAGACACATGTTTAGAATCTAAACTAAACCATCTAAACATTAGATGAATGATTATTTATATAGATCGTTCGTTACCGCAACCAGCGATTGAAACGAAAAGCTAATGTTCCGGCCGTAAGTCCGTACGGAATCGAAATCCGTGATCATTATGTTCACTGACGTATGTGAGACACTTTTGGACCGTCTCGTACATCGACAGAAGTGTGATTTCGACTAATTCTGCTCCAAACCGTCGGATTCGTATCGGTCATCAAACGCCGTTCGTAAACGGAACACAGTAATAATATCGCTCAAGGACGGATCCATAATCTATTTATCTAACTTTATAAGATATAATATAGCTAACCATAGGCGTATGAAGGGTCGTCCTGAGGGGACAGCTTGGATCTCCTCGAAAAAATAATGAAATAATTCGACGGTGTTGTATTGAAACTGTCTACATTTATTTTCATTGCCTTCCGTTCAGTCCTTTCAAACGTACTTTACTTGTAATATTATTATTATTATCATCCGACGGAGGTGGCCCTCACCCCTAGTGCAGCCCTTCCGCCCGTAGGTCACTTACTGCGGTGCGCGCCACGACGTCGGCACGTGCGCTCAGCGACCCGAGTCCCGGGCGTCGGTTACGACGACAGAACATGTGCGCGCGCCAGGCTCGTCGCCGTCATTTTGGACGTCGTTTCGTTTTTTCGTTGTCACCTACCGTCGAACTGTTACGCAAAACTGTTACGGGAGCGAACGGGCCGCGACGGTCATCGTGTTTGTTCAGGACAGTGCCGGCGCTAGGTTTTGCGGGGCCCGGGGCAAGTAAAAAATGCGGGGCCCTCATTCGTATCTTATACATTACATCCCCATTCCAAATTAATTATATAGATTTAATTCAAAAGATAATGTTGTCCATCGATTTTAAAAACAATAGTATTTTTAATGATGCCAAATTGTTGTGAAAAATAATTAATAATGTAAATTTTGTGGTATTTAAATACAAGTATTTATATTATGCTAAAAATACTCTTAAAAAGTATTCAGAATGTTTAAAAAATACATTAAAAACATTGTATTTAGAATAGGTACCAAAAAATACTTCAAAAAGTATTTTAATACTCGTATTCAAATACTTGTATTCGAATACTTTACAAGACTGATTATAACAAATAAATTATAAAATTACTTACTTAAGATAAAAAGAGCTACGTTGAAATATATATGAATTTCTCTAATAGCAGTCCGCACTCCTGCTTCGCTATCTTCAAAATGAAGAATTAAAAATATAAAATAAATATGTTCTAATGTTCTAATATGTTATATGAAACAAAAATTATACGTCGTCGCCCGTCGGCTGTCACTCGAATTTTCCTGGGAATCCGATAACAAATCTACCCGTATCACTGTTTAATCTTTATCGAATATTTTACGTATTTTATTTATATCTCTCGTAGAAAGTAGGCAACTATTAGTATATATATATATATATATTATACATGTACATATTATTAGCTACATCAAATGCGATAAGCCAATAACGACGATACAACCGTCGAGCATTTTAGTTTTAACAATCATTATAAACAACAAAAATAATTCGGTAGAACGTAGAAATCAACTTAAATTTAATGTGATACATGGGTATTTTGGGTAATATATTTTTTTTGTTAGTATAATAGTATATGTTGGGTATACAAAGCCTCATGATCAAAAATTAACTTAATTTATGTTTTTTTGATTTCATTCAGGTGGGAGCACTATAAATATCGGGGCCCCGGTGGGGCCCCAAAATCGCGGGGCCCGGGGCACGTGCCCCGCTCGCCCCGACGATTGCTCCGGCACTGGTTCAGGACGCCCGATCGCGTTGATATGCATGATGCGTGATGGCTGGCGATAAGTCTCGTCCGACACTCGGTTTTGACCGTCTCGCGTTCGTTTTCCACCGCGATGGAACGGTAACCAGTGTTGGGAAATATCTAGATAAATGTATCTAGATAAGTTATCTAGATAAAAATTATTTATATTTTATCTTATCTAGATAAATTTATACTCAGTTATCTTTATCTTCATCTAGATAAAAATCTTGTTATCTATCAGTACCAATCTAGATAATTTATTTAAATAGAATAAAAATAAAATTTGAAAATTTAAAATGTTTCTATATTTTCATTTTTACATTTTTCTGTACATTATATACCTATGACACAGATAATAACTGACAAGATGACAATCTTCTTATGCAGTTTATTAAAAAAAAAAATATAATTTTATATTTTATGTTTATTAATGTTTGAAATGAGTTTAAAAAATAATATTTATTTTATAATGTTTTTAATTATGAATTTTTTACCTAATATCTGTAGGCTGTAGTATCCTGAATATTTTCAAAATCCAACATGAAATTATCTCATATATATCTAGATAAAAATGTAATTATTTTTATCTTTATCTAGATGAAATTTAGTATAACTATCTTTATCTGTATCTAGATAAGAATTAGTATAGTCATCTTTATCTTTATCTAGATAAATTATTAGTTATCTATTCTCAACACTGACTGTAACAGCACCGATCGAACGCCGTGTTTGCCCGGCGCTAAGACATCGCGAACCGATGACCGTCGTCCGTCGCTGACCCGCGGTAACGTTGCGTATGCGTGTAGGACACAAACCGTCGGTAGAGGAGTACCACCCCATTAGGGGGGGGGGGGTGGCTGGTCGGTTGGTGGGTTGATTAACGAACAACGAATGATCAATCGGGTTCAAACACAATTTTATTACATCGTTCCGGACAACACTAATGTATACAATAATGAACGGTTTGAAATATTGAAAACAAACGGAAATCCGAACGGACGGATTCCCAAACGGCGCCGACAGAAATCGACGTACGCACAGCTGACTTAATGTTGTACACGCGATTCGACGAGCTTATAATTTTTTATGTATAATTAATAGTATATTATCTTACGTACGGTTAATTATCGTGTTCCGTGACCGCCGAGAGTCGCACGCGCGGTCTTACGGAACCCTACGGCGATGATGATTTGGATGTTATCGTCGTCGGCCCTATAAATCGGCAATATATACACACACACTCAAACAAACGCGCGCGCGCACTCACTTTAAAATATATGTACAAATGTAGAAAAAGGCCGGCGGAACGTATTCGCGTACAATAATCTACGTGTAGTTATAATAATTATTATAAAAGTAATAATAATAATAATAATAATAATAATATAAATGAGCGACGCGTCACGGCGAATTTTACATAACTTATTTCACGAAGTTTATAAATATCAATAATTATAATAACAATTTTAATAATAATAATAATAATAATAATAATTATAATTATAATTATAATCGTATCGTGTTGTATTTATACATAAATATTTACATTCGTGGGTTCTGAACAAATTTAAGAAATGTTACGATTTATTTATTCTGAGACCGATTTTTTTACAATTCCGAGCAAAAAGTCTCGGGATGGACCCGAGAAGACGTTTCTTTGACAACGGTTATAGAAAATCTCTATAGGTCTTATAATGTAAATTTTGAAACTTAATTTTACCTCTTCGGAATAAAATCTTACGTTAAACTTTTAAGTAATATTCGAAAACAAACCGTTCATAAATTAAAGATGAAATTTAAGAACACATTTCGGAAGTATAAATATGTAAATATTGCATCAAAGGGTCATTTAATATAAATGAATGCATAGCAAACATTAGTCTTCCGTGAAGTTTTGACTCTAAATAATTTACTGTTCTTCGATTAAGGTTTACTTATTTGAAATTGTTTTTTGATTAGTCAAAAATGATAATGGTTGTTGTGTCATTAGTCGTTCATTAACAACATTTGCGAATAGTATTTTATCGAATTTTGCTCTAAAAGTGGGACGAATCATTTTAACAGTACTAAAGTGCCAAAAAAACCTGCGAAAACACGTAATTTCAAATCGAATTTCTTACCTAAACGTATTTATTATTATACATTGTGTTTCGAACGTAATTTACGAATTGATTGTGTCGAATAATTTCAAATGGAACATTTCGAACTCGAAACGTTGTCCGAAACGCGTTCATCGGGGCCAAAGAACCCGGGAAAATGATTATCGTTACAAAACACTACAATATCAAAGTACACTATAATGTATAGGCATAGATATCATTACGGTAAATAACGGTGTCACGACAATATGATAATGACGAATATTTGTACATGTCACGTGCGGGGCTTACACGATTAGGTTGCCGCTGGATCGGTGATGTTGATGGTGCTGCTGTTGCTGCTGCTGCTGCTGTTGGTGGTGCTTCTCGTCCTCGAACGTGACCATCTTGTCCCTGGCGGGGGTCAGCCTAGGCGGCCGGGTGAGCGTGGCCGCAGTGGTGCGCAGCGCGGACGGCGGCAGCGGTGGCGGAATCTTTTGCATCTCGAAGGCGGAGCACAAGTCGTGTGCGCTGGCGCTCCGCGGTATGAAATACTCGGACACGAGGCCGCTGTCCGAGTGGTGAGCGGCCACGGTCCGGTAGTGGCCGCCGATCATGGGCTGTTGCACGGAACACCGGCCGGCCGATTGGCGTTGGAACGGTGGTGGGGGCGCGGGTAGGGGCACGCGGCGGCCGACCCGTGGCCGGCCACCACCGTCCTCCGACCCCACGTTCAAACCGTCATCCAGATCGTCGTCCAGGTCGTCGAACGCGGGCGGTGGCAGCAGCTGAGCGTGCTTCTGCGGCGGCGGGGGCGACGGCGGTGGCGCCAACGGTTTCAGGTCGATCGCCACTCCTCCGTTGACGGCCGCGACCGTGGCCACGGGCAACGGTGGCGGGGTCGGGGGCTGCGACCCGTAGTCCCCGTGTCAGGAGCCCACGGCCGTGCCGTTGTTACGACTGTGGTGCTGCAGCCGGCCGCCGCGGTGGTGCGACGACGACGGCGGTGGCGGCGGAGGCGATGGACTGACACCGCCTCCCCCTCCACCGACGCCGCCGTCGTCGTCCATACCGGCTACGGTGCACACGACTATATCCTTTTGCTGATGGTGCTGCTGCGACGAAGAAGACGACGACCACCACCACCACCAGCAGCAGCACCACCGGCAGTTGCGCGACATGGCGGCCAGCTCGTCCTGCAGCAGCTGAAAGCACATGGCCACCACGGCCATGCCGACCAGTATGTAGCCGGACGATACGAACACGGACACGTCCTTGGTGGACTCGATGCCGCCGGGCATGAGCTCGCCGAACCCGATGGTGCCCAGGCTGGTGAAGCAGAAGTACGAGCCTTCCAGCAGCGTCCATCGCTCCAGCTTCTGGTAGATGAAAGCGCCCAGCGCCACGTACGCGCCGACCACGGACAGCGAGAGCAGCACGGGCACGCGCTTTTGGCCGCCACCACCGGCGGCCGGGCCGCACGGCAAGGCGGCCACAGCCGCGTCCGCGTACGCCGCCGCACCCGACACCGTCTCGAACTCGTACCGGTGCCGGTAGTAGTCGGCCGCGCCGCCCACGTGGTTGCTGGACACCGTGTTGGGCGGCGCCCGTTTGCCCCCGCCGTGGCCATGACCGGACCGGCCGCCTCGACCCGCACCGTCGTCGTCCCGGTCGTCGCTGCCGGACGACGTGGAGCACAGTCTGGAGTAGATGCGACGGAAGTTCTTGGCCAGCGTCTCGCCCATCGTCGACAGGTACAGCAGCATCAGCGGTATGCCGATCAGCGCGTACACGATCGTGATCACCCGGCCCCATGGCGTCTGCGGCGTCACGCTACCGTAACCTGTAACAATAACGGTGAACGGGTTTACTAATGTGCAGTCGCCGAAGCAATAAGAAACGTTCACTGAGTCATTGAAAAAGCGTTCGCGCCCATCGGACGTTCGCGTAAAGTTCAACGCGTTCGCAACGTTAAAATAGTAAATGCTATCACAACGTCCCTTATAATTTTTCTAACCGTATACGTTCGGAAAATCGCGTACATGTATAGTTGGTCGACAGTGACCGTTCGACTCCATACCAACATCGACGGCTCGCGGCTCAGTTGTCATTATTTGTAACTCGGTTTACCTCGGTAAACTTTGATTGCGTGCATAGCCTACACTTTTCTCTCTTCCCACCCGTCAATAGTGCTCTGTTAACGGCCAAAGTTCGAATTTAGGAATCTCGTAAGCCGAACTACGAAAAGTTACCACTGAGTTTCGAAATATTGACATTGGTTCGAGGTCGACCGTTTGACGTTGCGGTGCTAACTCCACGACCGTCGAAAAACTGCGCACTTCCGTGTCTACGATTTCAGTTACGTATTATTGACTTTAATGTCGTTGGTCATACCGAACGATTTTTTTTTTTTTTGATTTTTATTATTAGGACCTTAATATGATTCATGAATTCGGTGAAAACCTTTTACCGAGAATAATAAATTAATATAAATTGTTACACACCAAACTTTTTGGTTTTTCACGAAAAACTCAAATATCCCTAGAGCAGCTTCTGATCGATTTCAAACGAATTCCATATCGTCCAATGGTATTGATGCGAATAAAACGTTATATCACGTTGAAAATTTAATTGAAATCCGAGCAAATGTGAAAATTATGTGAAAATGTGGTAACTAATGAGACTTCAGAACAGAAACGATGTAAAGTAACGATTTGATCGGGATAAACTTATATATTTTATTTTTTTGCCTACAAACCACTATAATACCTCTATTTCGGCACACGAATTCGCTCATTCGTTTTTATTATACTTCAGTGAATTACTAAAAAAAAAAGTGTCATTCTTTAAAGAGTTATTTTTTTCGATATATTTCATCAAAAGTTATCATAACATATTCCGTTGCCTTCCCGTCGAATCCCTATAATACCACTCCTGTTCTACTCACCCTGCAGATAATACACCCCATCGGTAAAGTATTATATTCTACTCGATTTCCTTTACAAACAATGTTGGATTTCGAATTGAAGTGTTTTCAACACTCTTCTATAATTGGCGTACAACTCAGATGCTTCGGGGAAAAAATAAAATATATTCCTCTACGGTCTGTTCTCGGTGAAGTTTTTCAATTCACGTATCGCAATTCACTTCTGCGATACGATCCGGCGTTATCCAATATTGTTCATGACGCGTGTTCGAATCTCGTGATGCCCATAATGGTATCGTCGTTAAAGGGGTGGGCAGGGGGCGCGCCAAATAATTGTAATACGCGGTATAGTACGTAGGTTAACAATGGTACGAGTCAGGTCGACGGCCTTGCCAGTCTGTTTTCGTTCGATAAACAATCGCGTTTAATAAATTACCGACATTTGCACATTATATTTGTATACAATGTTACATGCGTGTAGCGGTTGATTGTCATTGGTCCGATACCCGATCGGAAATGATGTAATAAAAAACATTTACGACTACGGGAGTCATTAATAATAATAACAATTTTATTTTTATTTTTTTCTCTCTGCCGGAAATCGTTATTCATGCGGCGCTTGTGAAAATTAACGATACACGGGAATTACATTTTTTTTCTCAAGATATGTTCCGTATATTTTTACTGAAATATTAAAATTTAACGTTCATAACAAGTTATCTTAAAAAATAATGATTTCTACGAGTCATCGGACGATATGACGAATAATACAAATTATTTTAACGGCGCAACTATGTAAAATTGAAAAATAACCAATATTTTTGAAGAAAAATTATGATCAACAATATGATATGCACTACATGCGTGCACACGGTCACAAAAACGGTTGTAGCAACATTTATAGGTAGGCGTATAATAAGTTTTGTCTTATCCTCTCGGTGCCCGATCTTAACTGATTTTAGCAAAAAAAAAAAAGTAATGGCAATAAATTTGATCTGATTACTATATTTTAAAATCATAAATGATTATGAACGATAAATGGTTATAAATTTTGAAATAATTCTGCTCACGAAAAAAGATAATTTTGTTATTTCTAATGTCAGGCCAGAGGTAGAGTTACTGGTGGGACTAAGCTTTTGCAGGTAAGGCCAACCTACTGAGCTGACTCGTCCTTTACAACTTTTACAACCCTTTATAACACGTTTCCCCAAAACTTGCGAAATCCCGTAAACTTTCAAAAGCATTAATAAACACACACATTTTCATAAATTTTGTGTATATGCACAGGATCCAGTTAAAAATTAAGCGTAGCCCTGATTTCCGTTTAACGTTTGTTAACAAACACGGACTATAAATTATGATGTTTTGTGTGTCCCATGATCTTCACTCTAACGCTAATACCCGTAAACCACTCCACATGACTATTGCTCGTACACCGAATGCGGGTTTTGTTAAGCGTCTCATCATCGATGTCGTACGGTCATTAAAGCGAAAGCCGACCTTTTGACTTTGTATCTCCTGTATGACTATGACTGGCCGAGAAGTCGCGAATACAATTTTACTTCGGCTCACAAAAAATGTGCGCTGTACAAAAGTTGTCTTTAACAACAATTATCCTTCGAACAACAACCCTCCAATTCGAAACACCGTATTTATGCCTCACACCCGACAGATCTATATTTAATTCGATTTAACAATTCCAACTCTTCACTTTGTTCGGAACTGATGTTTTGTTTACGACCATATTTCTATGCTACAAATATCTGGATGCATTTAAAATGCATACATAATTTAATAATATCACCGACTAGACGCACTACAACCTGTGGCCGATGGGATTTCAGAACACATTGTTACGAAAGTGATTATTATGTTATTTGTTCACTACGCTTCTTCGAAAATTGTATTTCCTGGGTATTAAAATGAAGTACCTATGCATAAAACAGCGTTTATCCTAAATTATCCGGTTACGTCCAACAGTTGTGATTAGTTTAAAAATAAACTGCGTTGTATAGAATGTGCAATACGAAAATCGTTTTCGCATTTTGCTGTTGACAAATAGTTACCGAAAGCCGTGTTTATCGTTTACGCGTTGCATATGTAATTTCTTTTCTTTGTTTTTATTTTGTAAATTTACAACACATCACTTAAATTTAAATAGAATGTTTCCTTTTTGCTTACGTAATACTATGTGACAGTACACATTTAAAAAACACGTCGAAAAGGATTATTAAAATTATATGATATGCTAATAATAAAATCACAATTTTATAGATTTTTGTTTAGATTCGACAAATACATCGTTTTGTGCAAACGGGACACATGTTTACTGGTATATTATATTATTATTATTATATTATTATATTATATTATATAACCAGTTTACTGGTATATTATAAAATCATATTATGTGAAATATTTAATTTATTTTCTTCAATTTTTTCCAGAGATATTAAGTTTTTGGTCCCTCCTGAAAAATTAAAAAATGTGGACATGTGCCCTTCTTGCATTTAGTGATTCGAATATTTCAGCCGTCATTCATAAAGAAACACGTTACACGTCAGAACGGTATACATGACGGTTACAAACAGAACCCACGGGATTTTATAGATTATAATACGGAATTCTGGTGTAATAGCACTGCAAAGTGGGTTGTTAAGAAAAATGTCAAGAACTGTACTTGCGTGAATGTCTCGAGTGCCACTGCGTGTTACATAACTTATGCGAGCGTTATAATACATATTATATATACGTGTACATCTTCGCAGAATACAGTCCTAGTACATTATTTGCATACTCAAAACAATCGATATCTACGAACCATGAAAATCAATTTTATAACTCCATCTAGTAATAATGAAAATCGCTATATTGCGCGTGCTCAAATTTAATCATATTTTTCGAAATCCAATCACTGGATTTCTATTTATCACGACAGCGGGATACAATTAAATTATTGTTTCGACAAAACGAGTGGCAGGGGAAGAGAAAGCTTTTACTGGAAAGCTGGCACTGATAAGCATCCCTAACGCCCCACACCCCCTTAACATAACCGTGATACGCGCCCATGAGTTACTACGGCACTTGCAATATTAACAACGTTTGTAACAGAAACGTGCGCATGAAGTGCAGTTGGTACTTGGTACACAAAAAATTATATATTGCATTGTATTCACGTTTACGAGTAGACAGTCGTACATGCGCGCTCGGTGTTATCGCAAATGCGACCGTACGTACACATACATATATGGATACACATGTACTGTTGTTACTTACGCAGGATTGTTAGAACCGTATTTGCAAGGATGAAACGTAAAATAAAACATGAAGTTATGTTTAATTTACTTTCGTTTCCCGCGCAAATCGTTAGGTCGAATATTATTATATTACAGTCCGTACGACGTATCGCAGCGATTCTTTAATCGTGTTCCGTGAAGGTGACCTAAGGACTTCAGCAGGACAAGGGCACGTAATTTCAATTGTGAATCGAATTCACAAGCTATTACAAGTTGAAAAGGTATAAATATATTCCTGTAGACAATAGACTTTTTTACTATATAACTCGGACCGTAATGTCTGAATCGGATAGCGTTGATAGTTTTAACAAACTTTTAATACTATTGACCAAAAATAGAAAACCAAATTTTCGATGTTTAATTGTTTGCCCTGTGTGACTTAGAAAAGTTGAGACTTATGGTTTTTGGGACTCGGTGGAATATTATAATTTTTTTATTTTTATTATTACCATAATAAGAGGTCGGTAAATAAAAAGGTTTGAGAACTGTTAACATGTCACATTGTATGATTCCTCAAAATTTTCGAACCTAGAAATATTGTCGTCTTTACCATTTATCTAAAAAAAAAATATATATGTTTTTCTATATTTTAATCATAAGAATAATATACGGTCATGAAATAGGAGAAAAATATTAATAAAAAAGTGATTTTATTTTAGGCAATGGAAGTATGACGTCACTGACAATTGTTGAATTTAAATGTTTATGACAGGTACCTTGATATTGTATAAAATGTATGCCCCGGGTACTGGGGATCCAATGAAAGCAAACTATTAGCCTAAGTTATCGTTGTCATAAAAGCTTGAGAACCACAGATTTTTACGGTACAGATCTCTGTGATGTTATGTATTCACATATACGTGTAATTAACAGTATTTCGAATTTAATTAGTTATTTTTTATCTAAATAAATATACAAAAAAAAAAAAACACTTATTTTGATAAAAAGAAAGATAAAATATTTTGGACAAACATTGAAATGAGTGCAAACCTATTGATACCTTTTTATTTTTGCCTAATGTCATCATAGTAAATATCGTGGCTCAAACATAGATTATATGTTAGTTATTTTTTTTGAGGATTTCTTAATTTTTATTTATGAATGCAACAATAAATATATAACAGATAAAAATATATGACATATTTTTGAAATTTAATATTAATATTAATACTATTATAATAATAATATTTATCATTTAGTAGTTTAGTGAGAATTTTAACTATAAATAGTAAAAATATAAATTAAATATCTATAATCGGACATTTAATTTTTGATTATTTATTACTTATAAGAAAATGTTATTAATTATGAATATCTCAATAACTACAAGCGTCAATTCTTGGAATTGTTCATTTTTAATTTTTATTTATAAACAATAAACATTATACCTCCCGGCATGCAATAAGATAGAAAATATTGTTATTTATTCATTATTGTAAATTGTATTGTTTATATTTTATTACGTTTAAATTTTAATTGAGAATTGAAATACAAATTTAAAAATTTGTTTGCATAATTTTAGTGATTTTTATCAATATAAAAATGTTTTTAAATTAATTTATCTATATTAGTTAAATACTAATTAAAGATACATTTTTAGATACCTTGTAATTCTTTTTCTAGCTAAGAAAAAATATTAAAAATAACTATTCAGGTAATTTATCTAGAAAGTTCTTATTTTATGTTTTCATAGTTTTATATCTTCAGAAAATTTCAACAAAATATATATATTTTTTTTAATATAACCTATTAACATATTAAAGACATTTCAAAGTTTCGAAATATTTTAACCAAATTTATACTAAACATGGGTACTTGAAATTTTTGTTTTCCCCATAATTTTAGATACCTTTTTGACTTATCATCAGTTAAAACATTAAAAGATCAACTAATTAATTAATATTTAATTCTACTCTACTATATCGACATTTTTATATAAAAAAAAAAAAAAACAGATCCACTCTACTTCCTACATTCAAAATCGTTTTTTTCGAGAACAATGGTACATTTGTTTCAAATGTAAAGAACCAAATCACCAATACCCCACCCTGTATCTCACTTGAACAAGGAGTCTCATCTAACTTAAAAAATCTTGAAAATCGAACTATAGCAAACTATACTAAATATAGTTTAGGTATGCACATATAAACGATTTTGCATGAATGTATATATTTAATTTAGTAGGTACGAATATAATAGAATTTTTAAGTTAGCTAATAGCTTTTTAGTGTAATATTGCTAATGAATTTTATTAATTCTTAAGCTGCAATAGAATTTGTACCTTATTAGTATTATATACCTGAATTATAGCAGCGCGTTTTAATTGAGCGCCCACAATTGGCGCAATCGACTTTTCGTACATTTTACAAGAGAGCGAAATTGTCGTTAATTAAATCATCTTGTTTATTACCAAACCGTTGAAATATTGTTAGTTCGGTTTATAGGGTTCTTAATAGTTCGTACAGTACTCGGTTATAAATGAAATATTCTAATCGATAGATAAAAGATTACCAGACTTGCGACAAAAAAAAAGAATAAAAATAAATATTAATAATAATAATAATAAAAATAAAACTACAAATATAAAAAACTGATTTTGAAAAAAAAACAACGTAATTTGACGCCTTTTAATTCAACGCTCACGTGTGCATTTACGATGTAGTTTTTAGTCCGTATTTGCACCCATTGTTCGCGACCAACTCGCTGTAATTCTATTCGAATTTTTTTTCGATTTTATTCATTTCCTTAACGGGCCGTTATTTATACGAATCTCGAGGCGAATAATATAATAATATATACCTCTCGAACGCCTTTATCACGTACGCTGCATTACTCTCGGTAATACAAATCGAATATATTATTTATATTAACCCGTTTCCTTTATATATATATATAAATATATCCTTTCTATTGAAGCGATATTTTCTTTATTCCCTACACCCTTCTTCCAAATCGCACAAATATTCCGGGACGCGTTTTTTACTCGAACTCACGGTTCCGTCCGCGTGTACTTCGTGTTACAATATAGATCAATATATATGTATAGGTTTCGTTTGTTATCATTGTTTAATATAAGTTCTGAAACGTATTACACTTTTATTCGTCCGATGGCACGCTCGGCATTTCAGTGGCAATAACGGCTACGACGTGATTTAAAAAGTTCACCGCATTCATTAAACAATTTCACGAAACAGGAACTCTATTACATTGCACGACCCTCGAGACAGAACTATGTTGCGCGCCTCGTAAGTCTCAGAAAATTTCTCACCCCTGCATCCAGTGCACTGCAGCATCGTACCAGCACCGTGGTCGGTCATCCTAGCGCGCGTCCCATTATTATATGCGATTTAAAAACTTCTTCATTCATACTTTTTCACTTTCCCTCATCTCCACAATACCTTGGTTCTTCGCACCCGTCTTTCGCGACCGTACGCTCGCGTTTGTTTTTGGATATTTCACTTTTTATATCCGACACCGACTTCACTATAAATATTAAACAAACTTCGAAAAGTTCTTTTTATTATATGACAAGAAAATATCAAGCCCAGTATTTAAGTAAATCCAGTAAACACAACTATAACCGGTGCATTCCATAATTCGTTTCATATTCGCGTTTATTTTTATAACATTCGAGGAATTGCGATGCTATTACAGTTTTAACGAAATCCTACGAGCCGGTAGAAAAAATAAATTAAAAAGTGACACGCTTAAATAGTGATAATGCTTAAGCTTATCGTTTGGCCATTAAAAACTAAAAGTTGAACAATGCATATATTATTGATTTGTTTCCCTTTTTTTTTTTTTATATACTCAAACGTCGTTTTAGTTGTACCTAAAACCAAGCCTATATTGTTTTATTAATTGATGTTATTGTACGATGTCCGTATCAACTTATTGTTAAACTTTCTTATTTACTTGTACTATTGGGCAATTTGCCCGTTTTATTCTTTGATATTATTATTATTATTATTATTTCAATTTAAATTGAAATTTATACATTTCCTAATCTCTCGAGAAAGCGTAACGCTATCCTTTTTAAAATACTACACTATCAAGCGACCATAGGTATATGTTATGTTTTTTCATATAGTACTGCACTTTTTTACCGCACCCTCCTTGTGCGTAAGGGTTACTGTCGGCTTTGCTCTCGTTAGTAAATACCCCGAAAATGTTATAATAATATAGTATCACACGAATATATTTACGTAAAATATGTTGGGTTTTTGTATTTTTTTATCATTTTTATTTTTACTACTAAAGAATTTTTGTAAGAAAGGTGGTTGGTTTTTTTTTTGAGTGCGATATAATATAAAAATTATATTGTAAAAACAAAACATTCCAATAATAAACTCATTTATTTCAATATAAGCACACCATTTATTTTTATTTTAATTTGTTTTTAATTCTTTTATATTCTGAAAATCGAATTTTTCCATAATATATAATATTATGTCTTATCAATTACTAAAAAAAAAAAATCTAAATAAGTACAATTAAGAGATTAGCTCTTATGGTACAGCAATATACTCAATGCACGATTAAAAAATTCGTTTGACCAAAAATTATTTACTCCATTTCTTAGGACTGGTGAAAGTAAATTTATTCGTTGACTTGTTTTTTTCGTGAAAATTCTATTATTTTTGTGATATCAATTCGTTAATACAATTTTTTTTTTTGATTTTATTTGTTTTCAAAGAATACATTTTTATAATTGTAAGCTCCACGTGTTTCTGTAAAATAAACATAAAAATCATGTAATAATCCATTAGCTTATAGAAAACACGGAGTCATGCACAACTAGCGCTCGCTCCGTAGCTCAAATTCAAGTCGATCGTTTAATAAAAAAAAGGAGAATAAAATGCGTTTAACAAACGATAGGTTGTAATAAAATATTCAACCGAAAACGTTAGTTGTGATGTGCATGCGTAGTCCTAGTCTTCGAGACAAGTATAAAACGTTCACATAACGAAAAAATATAGAAGAACCAAATATTTTTAATATAAGATGATCGACATTTTAAAGATGTTTTTCGTACGACGTTGCACATCGAACATTATTATTTACCTATTGTTCGATCGTTTCGCAGAAAAGTGAAATCACAATTTCGCTTTAAGCGCTGAAGCGCAGCTATGTAGTGGGAAACAAACATTAAAACGGACGACCGTGGCAGAAAGTGGCACAGTTATTAACGTAGCGAATCGTGCGACGCAGAATCTTCTTGTCCGTGTTACAGCCAAATTGAATTCACTATCGAGTTGTAGATGTTCTGCTTTTGCCGTGTAAAATATATAACCGTCAACGCAATAGTACAACTATTGGACTATGATTTCGGTCGACGGTACCACGCGGTCATTATTTACAGTACTATATACGTATACGGTAATGCATACACAGTTCAACCCCGACTGAATAATCGCATTTGTGTGCTGCATCGTACACCGGGTTACACCGTCGGTGGAAAAACATCGACGATCGGACCACCGATCGGCCGGCAAGACTTCTTTGGGACGGAGAGGAAGAAATCGATTACGCCAAGGAGACGTTGCGCCGGGATAAAGGAGACAAGATAAGTATGAGTCAACCGCACATGGCGTTGCGGTTGATCTTCACGTGGCAGGACTGTGCTCTGTTGTTCCGAAGTGCCGACGAGAAATAGCCTGTTTTTTTCCGTCCCAAACGGTCACCGCGCACAACGCTTTATCACGAAAAAACGATGGCTCAACGACCGACCGACCTGTCCCCCGTAGCTAGTCCCCAGATCAAGTCATCAGATGGGGCAAACCAAACATTGATTTAGGGGGAAAGGGGCATTAGAAAAAAATAGTACGGTTCATGACGTACCACTACATAATAGACGTGTACATATAATACTTGTTAGGGGGGGGGGAGTGTTCTTGACGATTAGGCTCTAAAGGAGCAATGCTCTTCTTTGCCCATCCGCTCGTCGCGCCTGCAACTGACCGACAGATGATGTGACCGTACGTGTGCGCACGAGACGGATATGAAGAAAACATAGTCACGACCGGTTCGTCTGAATATTCGCGAAACGATGAACATTTATCGCCGTGTGAGACACGTCCTCTCAACCCATCGGCGTTCGGCGGATTATCGCAGTACCGTACTCGAACCGTTCGACAGCCAGACGGATTGTTTTGCATTCTCGGACATGACCCATACTCGAACCCAAACCCTAAGGTCGTCGGTCCAACGTTGTTTATCGTGATCATCTTGACGATTTGTAGTCCCCGTTCCTGTAATCCGGTAGTATCTAAACTACCAATAATGGATTTAACTTTGTTTTTATATTGGATTTAGATAATTATTTTAATTTTCATAGAAGGAAGGTGGAGTTTACCGAGTTGTTCGTCTTGCGGACGTCTTGTTCAAACCAATGTATTTGTACATATATTGTGCGGGAACCTAACATTGAATAATCTGTGCACTATTATTATTTTCTGATTCACACCGTGCCTGTACTGTCAATCTATTTTGTGAAATCTTGTTCGACCGCGCACGTCGACGAGGAAAGTCCGGTTTTTAGACGTTAAAATCGAATTATAACCACTGTGCTTAACGCTGTGATTCAATTGTTTAAGCCATAGTGGTTTTCTCTATAGTTATTTAAATCTTGAGTTTCGTATAGCGACAGCGGTTTCACACACCCTTTTCGCGCACCGTCGTTTGTTGTTTTTGTTTTAATATGAAACTGTCGCAAAATTGCTGTCCTTCGCATAATCAATTTGCTTTTGATTTTATCGCAACAGACCGTTATACGCACCGTGGGCAATCGTAAATGTATGCTAATGCGTTTTTCGTGTACGATTACTTATCGTTTTTAAACAGTCTTAACGAAATGTAATTACATATTTTTGAAAATCTTTCTCGCAGAGAAAAAAAGTGCACCAGACGAAGCGACAAGACCGTGCTGTCAGCCAACACCATTTTGTTGAAGTATGTTCAAAATACATTTTGATTCCGATGAAGATAGTCATTTAGACAAGATGTATTGTTCATGAAAAAATTATGAAATGCAGATGCTGACGAGGGTATCGTAGACTATTCGCTATTAACGAGCGTTCCTTCACATCATTCCCCTTTGAGAATGTTTTTGCTTCACACGAGAAATATACGAAATTTCGTGAGCGGATTAGTACAAAAAAATAACGGTGTTCACGGCAAATTAAAACGAATCACGTTTAAAGCGTATATCATCCGCGTACTGCGTGATTTTGATGAAAGTATATTTATTCGAAGGAAGATGGTGGCAGAATGTGGGTAGCATACTGCATAAATGATGCGTTCAACATTGCCCCGACCGTTTTCTCGAATACATTATTATTTTAACAATGAACTGCAGTTTGCAAGTTAGCAGTTTGTTTCATAACTCGCCAGCACAATAATGTACGCGATAGTAAACATATGAAATCTCGTCTTTGGAACATGGACACACATTAAAATCCATGCATACACAGTATGATACACGTACGCGTGCAATATCTTTTTATTAAAACAAATACATTTTCACCGTTCTGCGTGCCAAATTATGTACGTTAGCTCCACTGCACACCCTCCCGTACCGAGTATGATTTATTTGATCCAACATCGAATTACGATTTAATTATCAAAATGGAAATAAAAACAAAAATCGTAAACGCCCTATCCTATGACCCATAACCTCGTGATCCATAGACCCATTACATTACGTGGGGTTATTATGTTACCGAATGACGAGTGATTTCTCCCGTCGACCGATGTATCAGTTACGAACCAGTAAATTGTTGTGTACCACAACGGGTGAAACGTGTGTTTAGATTTTATTTTATTCAGATAAATAAAATTGGGATGAAAAAATTCCATAATCGGCTGATTGTAAATCGTACCGCAGTTTTCTCACGACACGTCCGAGTTGCGTTCACGTTTTTCATCGGCTAAGGTCCAGCCTTACGTCGGCAGCAATAATTGCTGTTCTATTGTCATACAGGTTCTCGTTCATACCACTGCAGTCTGGGTCGTTGGAAATTAGTCGCGATGAAATTTTAATTGCAACGCAAAAAGTGTGTTATTGTTTTGCTGGTGCTATCCTTGTTTGGAAATTATACGATTTGCCAGTTTGTTTGGCGAATAATTTATGAATGCGTGAGGATTACGGATTGAGTACGGAGGATGAACGCGGGCATTTCAATTGAACAATTACGCGTGAAGTGTGGCGGACAGTCTAAGAAAATAAATATGCATTCCGTTTGCATGATTCTAATTTAACCGCCAAAACTTTTAATGTATACATTTTTCGAAATACTCGAGTTGAAACGTAAAAAAAAAAAGAAGAGGAAAAAAAAAAAAAACATAAACCCTCTGGAGATACCTGAATAATATATATATACGTCCGAATTTCCATAACGTCGAGTAACGGTTGTTGTTTTAGTTTTTTTTTTTTTTCTGAACGAATAAACGAGAAAAAAAAATGTGCTCTCAGCATCATAATTTAAACATACATCGTCAAATTCGACGTACGGCGGTACGTATCGCGTTCTATTCAAATCGAAATCTCTGGTCATGCGATCCAAAGAATTCGGATACTATACAAGTCCGAGAGAAGAGAATTATTCAACACCCAATCTTTGTGTTTATACGATTGATTTTTCGAATCTGAACGATTCCGTACTGCACTATATTTACGCGCGTCCGTATGTGTGTCAATTTGTAACGAAATACATTACCGTTACGGAGTCTCGTGTTCTGGATAATATTTTTATCGTTTATGCGTCGCAACGATGTATACAACGATTTAAAGTCGATTTTCGACCTCCGGCGACAGACTGACAGTAACAAGCGTCGGGACATTTTTTACGTAGACTTGCCAAGAAAAATAAATAACACTTTTTACAGTGGTTGTTTCAGGAATCCATCTATCGGAACAGACACCTATAACTTGTGTCCGAATGCATTATGTCGCGTTCTACAACGCGATTTGTTAAACCGCAAATGTAATGTGTCTATTCGGATTTATTCATAACAAACAATGTGTTTTGTAATGCAAACCGTCAGCTGCATCGGAAGTTCTTGGCATTTAATTAATAGTGCACGGCTATGAACTGCAGACCGCATTACAATAATATTATCTCTAGGAAAACTTGGCTCGCAACGCGTGGTTTCTTTTTTTTTCCCTCGGAGCCTTATCCGATTTTGCCAAGTATAAAATCGTCTTCAAAACACGTTACTAATTATCAACGGAGTTCGTCGTCTTGAAATTCACATTTTTTCGGTACACATATAGCACACATGATTTAATAACCGTAGTGTTGTGACAGTCCCATGGTAATCAAGTACCGTGCGTAAATGTATGTTCTATAACATAAAATAACATTTGCACTTTAAAACGCGCAACTGTTTTTTGTTATACGACATTTTAAAACATACAACCAACTTTCAGATGATACCCCAAAAATATTTGAATCATTGCATTTACAGAATCAAAAATCATGTTATTTATTAAAATGATCCGAGTAAACAACGTGCAATCCAAAGTACCTTAGTCGACCCTATACTCATACATTCGATGATAATGAGTAATGGTTCAATTTATTAAAAAAAAATACAAAACAATGTGTTAAAGTTTTAGAGTTTAAAACTGATGAATTATAATGCTCTGAATAATTTAACTTCTTTGTCTTATGTAACCATCACTCCGGTGTACCACAGCAGCTTTCATGCGGTCTCTAATTTAATTTCGAAACACTTTTAAGTACATTCCTTATACAAGATAAACATTAGCATACTTTATAACTACTATGTCTAACATTCAAAAGCATAAAACCCTTTAGTTTTGTTTTTATTTCATCAAAATGCTTGCGGCGGTAACGTTTCTAATTTAACAAATGTATTATGATTTAATGAGCAATATGACATTTCGAATAATAAGAAATAAAATGTTATGTACATGTACAATTGATTTTTCAAATTGTATTCACTTTTAATTTTTTTTTTAAACAATTAAAAATGAGTAAGAATAGCTTATTAAATTTAAGATAAGGATTTATTTTTAATTAGATTTACTGTTCAAGAAACGGGTAAAAAGGGTAATCTTGTTCCAAATTTTAATAATATTTTATTTGCTATTGAAAATCAAGTATTACCGTCATTATGGAAATGTATTTAATTTATTAGAGTATATATTTTATATACATAAGAATTTCAAATTATTTATTTGCAAGGTTAGTAGTTAGTTAATGTTACATTAAATTAAAATATATTTTATCTCTCTTATTTTTACTTCGTTTCTTTGTTATAAATTTAAATATAACAAGTGATGTATTAATTTCCCTTAATATCTTATTAAAATAATTATTACTTGTCAGTACTATGTTATTAGTGTTTTTATTTTATTTTATTTTTATTTTTTAGAGTTTTTATTTTTTTTTTACGTGATCGATTATACCTTTTGACTTATATTATGCATGTGACATAAATAAAAATGTATATTTTTCAAATGTTACATCATGAAAATATGTATTATCATAATTAGAAATTAATAAAGAGCAACAAAAAAAAAAAAAGGAACTTATGAACCTAAAAAGTGTAGGTATACATATAATATTGTATAACAGTAGTAGGTTCTATAAGGATAAGTTTTTAAATTCAATGTATTCACAACCTTTAAAACTGATATGAAACACATAAAAACATGTTGCGGTAGTACTCTCAGAGGAAATCCAGCGATAAATCAAAAGTAATGTACCGTGTTCTATAACGTTTAATCAAATATATATATGTAACCGTGAAAGTTTCAAAACGAGTTTAATCGAATTCAATCAATTTCAAGACAATATTCTAACGTGTACCTTTGATGCTTCCGTTATGGTTTTCCAGTCGAGATTTGTGATTTTATTCGGTAAATCTTTTTATCCGAATTTTCCCCGAGAGTAGTGGAGAACTAAATTTGAATATGTTCATAAAATTCCGAACGGTTTTTGAAAATTACCCGGTCGAAAATTATTTCCACAGCGAGATGTTAACGCTTTTGATCCAATACGAATAAAATAGATACGACAGTAGTCGAATACGACGATAAATATTTTTTCTGTCCGATTTGTACGAATGACAAGTGTTCGACGGTCGTATTTTGAGTCCTCTGGTATGCGTACCACGACCGCTTCGAAAGAAATCATAATTAAAGAATTTAACATGAGGATTATATGATATGTATGCAGGAGGAAACTCTAAATATTTATTATTAACTTATTATTATATTTATATATGCTTTGTGTAGCACAGGCAACTAAAACATGGTATACGAAGTATTTCTTAGGGCTCCGCAAGAAAATGCTGCTTAAGAAAAATTTCCGTGGCCGAAAAACGTTGGGAGTTGCTGCTATTGTGCATTAAGAAATACAACAGTCTTTCCGAATAAAAAAAAAAAAAATGTCAAAACAATTAGATCCCTACGAATGAAGAAAACAAAAAATAGAAAAAAAAAAAAAGGAAACGATTTTAACACGGGCATCTGCGATCGGATTCGTTTCGTCATATTATCAAGCCCGTCGTACGCCACGCTTGCGATACTCAATCATTGCGATATCCGCGGTCTTCCGGCTCGCAACACTCGGTGGTTTTTCTTTTTTACCAAGATTTTATGTTTTAGAAAAATCACAAGTGTTGGTTACATGTAAGATTGTACCATGTCACTGTTCTACGGATGATTAGCGGGCCGTATAATCCGGATGAATCGTACGCCAGTTAAACGATGAACGAACATTAAGCCGGATTCCTACGAATCGTTTACTCGGCGAATACCTATCCTACGGAAACCATCCGAACCACGTTACATTTAAAAGGGAAGGACGATGTGCAACAGTTATTCTAGCGTAAAAATACGTCTTGTGCGGTGCGAAACCGTCCAGTGTGAATACATGGCAGACGCGCTCCTGTTTCATTTTTCTTTTTATCTTTTGAACAGAAAAACATTGTCTGCGATGTAGAGTTTTTTATTTTTTATTTTTTTTTTCACTAACGAAAATTGATTTAAAGTTATTTATACGTTAGCGTTTGTGGAATTTAAAGTTTTTTCTTTGGCTATAAAAAAATGATTGAAATAAGTAAAAGAGAAAAAAAATCGTTACATCATAGGTCATGTTCTCAACTTCACATCTTCAAAGAAGGAGGGGAGCTACCTTAAGAAGAGAAGCTACCTTTACCATGAATTCCGTACACAGAATGGTTTCGTTCCGTACATTATGGTTATTCTGACTGAAAAATGTGATGAAAATATTATTTTTACCGGACCAGATATCATTTCGATGATTCCGGATGGCATCAAAACACGAAGTGATTGCAATACCGAAATAAAACATTTTCCTACCAAAACTGTGACAAAACGAATGTGTGAACTAACATCGATCGGGACACAAAAAAACTTCTTGTCCAATTTAATCAAAAAACGTAATCAAGTCGGCACTTTAGCCGACGACGTCTTGTTTGATTATGTAATTAACGTCCCGACGCTGAAGATCCGACTAGGCGTTAGAAAAGCGATGGATGTAAAACTATAATATGTAATATTATTTCCGATGCACCGATCACGTTGACATTAAGAAATCGCATGTGATCGTTAAGCACACAGGGCTATGGATCATAACATTAACGGCAAATATCGTGGTAATCCGAAACAATTTAATGCCTCCTTTTTGGTTGAAACACGTATATTTACCTTTACTTTTTAACCATCAGATAGACAGTTCACACGATATTAAATTAACAGTTACGACCCACATGTTGTCTGTAATTTACATCTTTCCTGCTTTCAATATTACACTTATATAAAGCACTCAGATATCGATAATTTTTTTTATTTTAATTTTTTTAAAAAATTTTATTCAAATCTTTGTGAATTTCATTCGTGCAATCAACAAACATAACATTCTGTCGTCTAGTTAATAGAAAATGATTCCGAGTGTTTCATTTCCAGTTCCGTTAGATGTGCGTGTACAACATATGTTATTTTTTTCAATTAGTTGAACAACGCAAATTATTGGTAATACTGTTGTGGTAAAAAAAAAAAAAAAAAAAAATCAGAAAAAATCGTTTTAACAATATCACTCGTGTCGATAACATTGGTTTTTTTAGTGTACACTCTGGCGATCCGCACTGAAACAATTGTTCTCTAATAATCCCTTTCGTGTTCTCCATATCTATATCTTCCTCCTCGCCTTTTGACAGCAGGAACGCGAGTTATTCGTCGCGGTGAGTCAGTGGGAACGGTCTCCGGTCAACCTTACCGCGCCGCGTACGAAACGCTACAGCGGTATTATTAAAACGTACGGAAATATGCGGACCACAAGTTTCACGCAGTCGGCCCTCGGACGTGATGCTCGACAATTATTATTATTTCCAACTGATGTAAAATGTTTCTATGCTCTGCGAGAGCTCTACTTACTGCTGTTGCTGTAGCCCGGCATAATATATTATTACGGAGAACACGGTGCAACACTAGTAATTTGACAGCCACGCGGTACTCAGAGTATTGCCGCACACCTACGATTTATTAACACCACACCTCTGTTCTATATACGTTTGGTTTTAATTGCAACTTTACTTTGTGTGTGCTCGGACCCACGAGATTCGATTTTAATTCAAACACAGTAAATCTAATGCACGAACATTAATAATTGGTGTGCACGCGTAGTCCCGTTCGAAAAAGGAAAGAAAGCACACTTGTCGTAGAAAACGAGTAAAATTAAACCATAATAAATTAAAACGTATTCAAAGACCAAAAACCATAAATGATTCCAAGTAGTAAGCAGTAATGGTGGTACAAAAATACCGGTAACGTGTGTATACGAGCATCGTTAAATATTACGGATTTGTCGTCTTGGAAATATTTGAAAATGAGTTTAGGTTTTAAATATAAAAACGAAAAATGTAACCTAAATCCTAAATTTAGCGTTTATTTTAATTGCAATTATATTTTAAATTTAAAAAATGTACAAAGTGTACACAACGAACACAAAATTTAAAAAATGTACAAATACAGATATGTAAGTTTCTATGATAATAATTATAATGGATTGATAAATATTTCTCCGTTCAAAAAATAAATATCAATAAAATATCTGCACATATCGGACTAACATTAAAAATTGTTATTTTGATATTGGATTGTGTGAAACATGTGGCTTGAATTTAAGACTATGAAAAATATGTTCAAACAAAACACGACAAGTATATCCTGAAAATTACACTTCTTATTACTTAAAACTTTGAAAGTTCGAATAATCTATTCGATAGGGCTTACTGTGATATTTTTTTCGATTAATCGCAATTACTGCTTTATTGACGCGAAATGTGTTCAATCAATTATAATCGTTAAAAACGGGTGTTTTTCTTTTTATCTTGTACGCTTTTAAGTTTTGAAATTTTATTTTAAAACGTTTATGAAGTTCTTGAACTTCCGTACACGTACAAAATTTCATTTACGAGCGAACATTATGTGAGCGTGAGAAAAGGAAAAGTTGTTTGTTGGATCGTTGATAGAAAAACCGTAAATTTAATTGGGAAATAAAATGTAACGGCATTTAAATTCAACTACCCATTGTTTCGTCGATATTAGTTGTTTTTGTGTTGTAGGTACGTATGGCCGCCACATCGACCACAACGTAGTTTATAATACGCGTAAATGATGTACGTTTTCATTTCCCGTACATCACGGGTTAGCGTTTTATGTTTTAGTACTGAGAATGTCCGAGTGCGTGTATGTCCTTTAACCGATTTGGGTGCATGTTTTCGAAAATCAAGTTTTAGAAAGCTGAGTTTTAGAATGACAAGATTTAGAAAATCTATATTTTAGAATATAAAACTTTTAGAAAATCTGTGTTTTAGAAAAATATTAAATAGTGTTTTAGAAAATAAAAGAAATAAATACAGAGTTTTTAAATAAAATACTGTCTTTTTTTGTAATAGAATTGACGATACAGAGTGTGAGAAATTATGATACTTTTCCAAATCTGTAATTAGTTTGTGTTTGATCGGGAGACGGGAAATGTCAAAATACATAATATTTATAAATATAATGCTTTGTTACTCGATAATCATTATCAAGTTTCTATTTTATTGATATTGCCCACTATTATCGTAAGATATTATCGTTTAATAATTATCGTAGAATTATGGTTCTATATTGATATTATATATGATTATTTTATATATAGTCGAATACGAGAAATATCAAAAAGCAGTCTTAGTCTAGTGCCGTACATTGCGTACCAAATACCTACGTAGAGTTACATACAATTTTATAAATTGTTGGCCGGAATGCAAAATACAATTTCTAATATTACATTGACGTTGATGAAATCGACTCATCAAAAACATGATATGTTAGAGGTAAACGGGTTTTTATACGTTTTCAATAAAATTTATAATCGTAAAATTGATAGCAAAATAGTTTATTATTGGAGATGTCACGACTGTGCAGCTAAGTTCCAAACTACTATGATTGCCAACACACACATATCCGATGATAAAGGTAAGCCATTTAGTATTTCCGATCACTGTCATAGCCCAATTTCGCAGTGAAGGAAGCGTGGGGTATTTTGAAATCTGAATTTGAGGACGATGAAATTGATCTAGTAACATATTTTGAAGAAAATTACGTGATTGGAAAAATTAGAATTAGGTTTAGAAAAAAAGAAGCAACGCGTTACGAACCATGTTTTCCAATTGAAATGTGGTCAGTACCCAGTCGAATTGTTAATGAAATGCCAAGAACATCCAATTCAGCAGAAGGTTGGCACAACAAAATACATCGTTTATTATCAACACACCCTGGTATACATTCATTTATCTCCAAAATTCAAAAAGAACAACATAAAACTGAAGCAACAATCGAATCGTTGATTTCAAATCAAGTATTTAAAAGAAAAAAGTACAATCAAATGCGGAATAATAACTTATTACAAATATGTAAACGAATAGTTAATGATTCTAATTATAATTTAGATGAATTTATTAATTCTAAAACAGTGTTTCTAAAACTTGGTACTCTAAAAGTTTTATTTTCTAAAACATAGTGTTTCTAAAACTTAGTATTCTAAAACTCGGCATTCTAAAATATGACTTTCTAAAACCTGCCTCAATACCCCTTTAACCGTGGTAACCTACAGCAGTTTCGGAATCAAAGATGAACGAATAGGAATATTATTTATATTTTTACTAATATATCTGTAGAATTGTACACCTATATAAAAAAAAAAAAAAATATATATTAAATAAATCTATGATAAAAAAAAATTAAAGACCGAACGATCGCTAAGCCTCGCTCTCCCCCGTAAATCTGGCCCAGGGATAGAGTTCGAACAAGACGACAACACCGGTGTAAATGTCATAGATAATTACATGCCTAAAATATGAATGATGTGCAGTGAACTCGTCGTAGACGCCCTTGGAAAAAATCACTTTACCAACGTGTATTCACAGATCGTCAACTTGTTGTATTTTAGCCTCAGGCTCATCTTCACCGTCTCTTTTTCAAGGCACTAACTTCCCTATTCTGTCCTCGTATTATTCTTATTCGCCCATTTACCGTTACCATACAGTCGTCACCTGTGGTCCACTTTCGATTCCCTCGTGTCATATTTCACACCAAGTGCTCCGCTTTGTCTAAACACTATAAAACGCTATTGTCTCATCCAACCGGATGTCACTACGTTCGTACGACATGGTCGTCATGCTGTTACGTTAATTTCGACGAAGGCAGGTCGACCGTAGGGGGAAGAAAAAATTTATAATCGGGCTCGGTCAAAACTTAACAGATGCGAACACGTTTAGGTTACGGCCGACTCGGAGTACGTACACTCAGGCATAAACGTTAAATGAAACCGGATTCGGACTTACCGATGGTGGTGATGAGCGTCAACGAGTACAGGAAGGACGACGCGAAGTTCCACCGGTGCCTGCGTTCCGACTGGTTGGGGCCGCCGTACTTCCGGATCAACGAGTCCTGGAACTTGAGTATCTCCTGCTCGGCCAACCGTGTCCAGTTGTCCCGGTACAGTATGTTCAGATCCTCCGTGATCTTCCACAGCTTCTCGACCGTCTGCGCCCTGAGCTTGTCGTTGCGCGCCAGGTACAGCGGTGGCAGCGGCTGCTGATGATGCTGGTGCTGTTGCTGCCGCTGCTGTTGCTGCTGCTCCTGCTGCTGTTGCTGTTGCTGCTGCTGTTGCTGCTGTTGCTGTTGCTGCTGCTGCTGCTGCTGCTGCTGTTGCTGCTGCTGTTGCTGTTGTTGCTGCTGTTGCTGCTGCTGTTGGCTGCTGCGGATCTGCTGCACGCCGTTGTCCCGGGCGCCGTTCTCCAGCGTCATGAACGTGAACGCGCCGAACATCGTGTAGCCCAACACGATCAGGCATATTCCGGCGCCCGACAGCACGGTCGGAGCGGGATCGCAACAACTGTGCCTGGAAATGATAAATGCCTTAGAACGCGTGATACGACGATGCAATACCGTGATGGGTGGGAGAGGTTCATCGGGTCTGCGGAGGACGTTTGGCGGTCGTTCGAGCGTTGCCGTCGATGAGCATTGAAAAAACCATAATGGTCCCTTTTTAATTTAAAATCCTATAGATACATGGCAATATAATATAATAGTAACTTCGTAACTGTATGTTAACCACAACAAAAACATTTTTCAAAACAATTATAATTTTCAAATATTCTTTATCGACTATGACTACCCGCAATATTTATGCTTTTAGTAAATCATTTTAATATTTTTTAAGTTTAATAACCGGTTAGACAATTCTGAAAAAAAAAATATAATAGGTAGGACTTAGGACCCATATTAAGTTTATAAAGGCATGTAAAATCGTCATTATATTTATTTACTTTTTTTGGGCAACATATTTCATCATGTTCAACAGCTATGACACTTGTAAACTACTATTGTAGATACTATCATCGATGATCGATCTACCTGATCCGGTGTACACTATTGTACATCACGTCTTATAATTTGTTCTTAAATCTGTTTTAATAAAATTGAATGCATAGTACTCATACTAATTCATGTACAATGGCTGTATCCAACGTAGGCACTAATCGGTTTAACGATATATTGTCGTACTCGGTTATCAGCATACTATGTACAATATCACTTAATTACAATAATTATGTGTGTATAACGACTTAATCCTATCAGACGATTTCCATTGTGTACTGTCTTCTATGGCATTTATTTACTCACTGACATCGATTTTGATATGTTATACGGTACGTATATGTTAACAAATATGCATGTCTAATTTATTGACCAGTACTGAATACGAGATGGAGGAGAAGTATAAAAAGAAGAATTAGCTATATCGGTTATAGAGGATGTCGACTATGATGCAATCGTAGAACTATTTCAATGACAATTCGTGGGGAACGATCGAGACATACTTTAAATAACGGAGGGCGAAAACAGATAGAGGTAATAGTATCCTTTTGGATCTCATGGCGATGGCGAATCTCCTGAGTTTATTTAGCAACGTTTTCTCTGTTTTGTTTCCAATGATAACCAATTAGAGTTATTGAATATTCGGACAGCGGAAATAGTATCTTAACATTGTAGACATCAGGAAAAAGCGAAAAACAAAGAAATTTGGTTTATGTTTTGTTTTTGTTGTATTCATTACGGATTCATTATATTAATTATTTGCAAAGCAACTTGTCGTGACATAAAACTTTTAATACGATTAGTTATGATTTTTATTATATTATACAACTATTGATTCGTTATTAATAACGACTATAAACTGGCGGAAACTCATAATCAATAATGACGATAAAAATATTAAGTTGTGTTCTTTATAAGGTTGCTTAGAAAACGACGAAGTCTTGTTTTTAATTAAATGATTAGTTTGATTTGTTGATTGATTTTCAATTTTAATAAAAGTATTTAACTTTTTTTTTTCGAAATACATTGAAAATGTTTTAATTGTTCAATATCAGCTGTGATTGAACCATTTTGAGGATGTTTAAAAAATTATTGGAGATATTTTACTATTAATATCCTTGTGCTTTCTCGCATCAAAACGCATCAAAACTGTTGACACTTGCAACGCGAGTGCAAATAGTAACAACACAATGTTTTTAATTTTATTTAGAAATCACGCAAATATGCATATATTATGGGTTTTTTCGGAATATTTAAATATATTTAATGTAAAACGAGAGATCGTTATGACTATGTGCATGAACTTTTGTTCACCGAATAATTAAAAAATGTCTTCTTTCGGATTTCTCGTCGAGTAATGTTTTTAAAAAAAAAAACAGAAATTACGTTAAGTCCCTGCCCACCCAAATCGTATATATCCTTTGTGCTACATTGATGTTTAAAGAAATAATCCCTTTGCATTGTCCCTGACAAACGCACTTGACAACTGAATTTAACTGATATCGTCATTGAACGCCGACCATACGGGCGTGATTTTTAGTGGCGCAGGATCGTTGTTTTTGATGTTTTATCAAGATCAAATATGTTTTAATAATGTACGTTCCTCGATGGAAATATTAGCAGAAGTTAGTATAGCCCGGCGACTGGATTTATTGTACGTTCATCAGACTTGGTTAGTATTCCGAATACAATATTCGGAATACTGTATTCAGAATATTTTTTAAGTATTTCAAATACTTTTTAAATACATGTTTTGAAAGTATTCAATAAAGTATTTTGAATACTTATAACGAGTATTCTAAATACATTATTTCAAATACCTTTCAAACATTAAATCATCTCTTTGTTTAAACGATTTTATTACTTCTTCGTCATATCTTGTAGATATAAGCTCTTATCAGATTTTTATTATTGTTGTAAATCATAATCTATAACAATTATATAACATAAAAATGCAATAAATTAACATATATTTAGTCTACAATTTCAAATAGTTCTCAAGATATCTATAATTTTTATAGTATGAAAAACTAGAAGTATTTCAAAAGTATTCGGAATACTTTTGAAAAATTCTAAATAATGTATTCGGAATACAATTTGTATAAAGTATTTGATTACATATTCGGAATACTATTTTTTGTAAGTATTCGAGTATTTATTCTAAATACTATTAAAAAGTATTTTACCCAAGTCTGACGTTCATTCTTGGACGCAGGATGTGGTTTACGCGTACCGTGAACGTTGAAAATAGTATTTTCATCCACATAATTTGTATTGGAAACATGCGTGATTTAACGCAAATCGAAATTATAGTAAAATATTATTTGATTCGCTTAAAATTCTCATCGTAACCCATCATAAATGCGGATTTCATTGTTCGGTCATGATTTAAATTATGTACCGATCAATGCGTACGTATTCACCGTAAAATCAAACATGTTGCAATTATATTTGAGGATAGCGTTTAATAATTATTGTTGTTGTTATAACAGTATGCGATGTGTTGTCGTAAAATTACATAATGATAAAATAAACATTTAAAACCCAAAATGTTGTTTTTTCATAAACTATTTCGTTAATATAAATTTCTTAATATTTCGTTTGGTCACTTTTTTAAAAGTTTTATATTGTTTTGACTTAGAGAACTGTGATTTTTTTCAGAATATTTGCCCAGTGCAGGTGAATTTGAGTGATCGTTAAAAAAAAATGAAATAACAAAGGAACCCGTAAAAATCGAATAGCTTTATATTATTAAGTACATAAATAATAGTTAAAAACTATTGAATGTATCTAAATTACAGTTGGATCCAATGTGATTTAAATTTTTTTCATTTATTTATTTATTTATTTTTTATTTCAGTTTGCATGAATCGCAAATCAAATGCACACTAATCTCTGATAAGATGTATATTGACGTAGGAATTAAATAAAAATTCTCATTCGGTTCAAAGGGTTTGAACTTCATATATTGTGTACATGCAAACGCAAAAAGGAATGTTTGCAAATACGGTTATCAATACACTTCAAACTGTCATTTTGAACCATTAAAATTGTAAATGGACTTTTCGAGACTGTTCAAACGGAATAACGTGAGACTATTCCAATCTCCGATTCTCCGATCGTATTACGCAACGGTTATTTAAATCACTGCTGCAGAAATACATTATGGTGACTGTCAAATATTACGAAGTCAGACAATATGAGATTTTTTCGACGTTTAAAATAAAGAACAAACTTTGAATGCAAATTGGAAGAAGGTACCAAGAGACCTGCTGTAGCTTGAAACACGAATGCAATATGAACTTGCGGGAAACGAAATCGAAGTAGTGGAATGTTATAAGTTTTTAAAAAGGTAAAAAAAGGTGAAACCGTGAACACCGTTATAAGGTACGTGAAAATAAATAATAACATTTCCACGTATCCAGTTGAAGTTTCTATCACGCGTGTTTGAATTAAGTTATATACATAAACGTCGGAGAACGGTGAGAATCTAAATACACTAGGATATTTTTTGTTGAAAATATAGAATAATCTTAAAATATTTTGAGAACAATTGATTTTTCTTCTTCGAAATTATAATCAATATTAATTATAACAATATTAACGATATTAGTTAACTTTTTAAAGTTCAAATTATTAAACGCTTTCATCAAATGAAATAATGAAGGAACCCGTATAAATTTAATAACATAATAATAAAATATAATTAAATACATAAATTATAAATAAAATATATTGACTGTTTCTAATAATATCAGTAAAATATAAAATATTTGCTTAGACCGATGATTTATTTTTTTCTTTAATTTGAAACGGATCTTAAAAATGTATTCATATTGCACAACAATATTACAGATGAATATTTTTTAATTTTTTTTTATATTGAATAAATAATATCAATTTGTATGTGCGTGTATAAAACTTAACATTAAAGACATTTTGAAGAGGTTACCCAGTGTTCAGTGGTAACACTTCCAAAAACTAACTTACCGCAGTAGTAGTAAATCGCGATTCTGATTCCGTTTAAGCATATGAATAGGATTATCGTGCATATACACTATTGTACAATTTTCTCGAGTTTCAGATAAAAATAATTGTAATTCATTTGAGTCTAGCATTGAAATCTGTTGTAATGCGAAACTAAGCATGGTGAAATTTTCAATTCGAAAGTCTTTATGTAGTGAATAATTACTCGTGTACCATGTAATGTTTTGGAAGGATCGAATGGGATGACGGTTTAATGGTTTGGCCAGATCCCAAATTGTTATGCCACATAAACAGAAGGGTCTTATCATATTCGCCAGTTCACGGCCAAAGTCCAATAACTATAAGTGAAGCACTGTATAATGTCAATCGGTATCAAAAATATAAACTTGTACAATCCGAAATTATAATAACACAACATAAATACGAGTATTGATGTGATAATAAAATATTATGATATGTTATTATATTATACATGATATGTTCAATCAAATTTTTCGAAGACTACGATTGAAAAATCGATCATTGTAAGGAGAGTGTAAAAACTTTTTCCGCTGACTGTTACATGCTATATAATGCGTACTTTGTTTTCTTACGTATTTTCCAATAAAATAAAGACAATAAAACATTTGGTGCGTACTAATGGTGCTACGACTGCCATAGGTAACACGTAATTAAATTGAACTTTGGTTATTTAGGTGGACGCGAACTAATATATATATGCATTGGTTTCGTCTAGAACTTTCTTGAACACTACTGTGTGCAAGATAGTATTAGCAGAATGACATTAATCCGATGCGAGGAAGGTACTCGTATTATCTGAAGCATATAAGCGCTCACCCGTACATCGCAACTTACGCATTTACGTTGGAAGTTTCGCAAAACAGTCTTTCGTGTGTGCCGACGAATAAAAATGAAAACTCCAAACGCAATTTAATAAAACTCGAAAACCTTATTACACAAAATGCCACAATACTGTATGGAATAATACGTTCGGATAAGTTTAAATTATTCAAACAAAAATCACGATTACATCTCCAAATCCGTTCTTTCGGTTGCTTGCTACTCGCGTACACATAATTTTCTGTACCCGTATATGGAAGTACAAACCGATTCACCGTGAACATATTATGTTTAGTTTCAAAATTTGACGCAAATCAGAGTGCACCACTGGGTTAAGAAGGATAAAAAATGTGTATATTTACGTGCGACTTTTACGCTCCAGATATCGTAAAGAAATATAATTTTACACACCTAATGATTTGTGCGGTCCCAAAAAATTGAGAATTGATAAAATATTTTTACATTGGATTACTGGACACGTGAGTGCAAAGATTTGAAACGTATTCATTTTATTGAACATACAGTTAACATATGATAAATTCAGTACAATTTCGGGACTTTATCGCTCTAAGGTTACTTAATCCATCGTCATTCACGGAAACGTTTATTACCGTTTGATCATTCCGAATCGTTCTTGGTATCAAATCAACCTGTTGTGTCATGCGGTTATAGATTGGAAATGAAAAAATGTAAAATGCGCAACACGTGAAGAACCAGGTAAACATCTATGGGTCATCGATGAGATATCAGTATCGAATAAAACAAATGATCTTTAAAATATCGATACGAGTACCAATAATCATCGATTGCGATGATAATCGTAGTTTTATTATCGATTAAAATCGGTATTAGTACATATATGTATGCATGGCTAATAGCCATTGGCTATGCAGGGGTATTCACAAAACTTACATGACATTGCAAGCAACAGACACAGTGTGCAAGGTACGGCATCAGGAACAAAACGAACGCGAATTGTATGTCCTGCCAAATATCAGTTTGTTAAATGCAGGTAGAGAGTGGGGGTAATTTTGGGCAACGAAAAGTCAGAGGCACTCAAGCATTATATTATTTAATTTGGTTATGATCGGAGCAAACAAAAAGAAAAAAAATAATAATAAAAAAATATCGTTCAAACACGTATAACATCACGGTATTATCGAACGATTTCGTGAATATTCGTCGAGTGTTATCCAACCGATAACGCTTCATTTTTATTTACTTATTTTATTACTTTGTCGTTGACATCTCTAGGTTGAGGCGGTTGAGCCGCGATGGCCAACTTACAACGTTAGAGTTCCTAACACAGCTGGAGCGCGCTTATAAATGAACCGCAACACACCGTTTTGGTTTCTTAACGATTTCAACAAATCGTAGTAACACGATTATTTCGGTCACGCTTCGCGCACGGTCCTCACCACGAACGGTTTTTGGCCTCGTGCTGTGGTACGGACCGCGCGATCGGATGTACCGTCGTACCGTTGGGACCGTGTCGTTTGTAGAACGTCGAATTACAAGCGTGGCGATTAGCCGAGTCGCGGCATTCCAGAGACCCGAGTCTCGAATTCCGCCGACGACGGTGTAAGGCGCTGCAGCTCCAAGGAGACCCGGAAAGAAAGGGTTGAAACTGCGGTCGTTCGGTCACGGGTTCAACCAAACGACTTACCGTTTGCCTGAACCGTAGCGTTCAGTTCGATCTGTTTCGTCGATAAACTCTTTCGTCAGGCCAAAGGACGTACGGATCGTTTTGTTTTGTTTCTGTGCACCCGTGTGGCACGCGTACGCGGGTTATCGCGGGTCGAAAAGTGTGAATTGGAAAACGTGCGCCGTGTTGGACGCGATGTACACACCGTCGCGAGCCGATTTCGTCAACGACTCGTCGGGCATGTGAAAACCCGTGACATAGACAGGTATCAATGCTGTCAATGCTGCAAACGGTTTTAATCACCTTGTCCTTATTTTAAGTTCTTGCACCATTACACGTACCCGCAATGCGATAAAGAGAAAAAAAAATCAATATTTTGTCAACTCTGTGTACATAAAAATAAAAACCATAAGATCTATCGCCTGGTTTTAGCATCAGCCACTTGAGCCGATCACGAGGTTTTGTCGTATCACCGTTGTACTGTTACACTTTTGCATAGGACGTACGAATATTTAACAAGTCCGATATTGCCGTAGTTGCACGCCTAGAAAATATAATAATTATATAATAATTCGCTTTTTTATAACACATCTCCGATGATATTCTATTTTTTCGTCTAATCATTTGAATCGAAATATCGTATCGGACTATTTCGTTTTACTATTTCTCGACTAAATCGTGGGTGTTACAAAACGAAAACTGATGTAAATGAAGGAATTATTATTATGATTGTGTTGCACTCATTCGTTTTATACACTTATATGTCTCATGAAAAATCTTTTGCAATTCAACCGTTGGCTTTCCTTCAACCTCAGTGCAATTCTAACCAACCCTCATTTCACATGAATCGTGACGATAATGCGCGAAAGAACGTACTCAAGTCTACCGTAACTACTGATACCATCACTCACCGAGTTCGCGAATAATTTATCGGCCACGACGGTATTATCATAATTATTCGAGCTCAGTGTATCTGTTGCGAAACGGTAAATCGTCAAAGCGGACATCCGTATCCGTCCGACCGCACCGTTATTGCATTACGGACACGAGACCGAAACGCGTTCCAGACGTAAGCCGCGAATAGACGAACAATCGTTTCGTTATTAACTCGTTTCTACTGTGGTGCACGACATAGTGGTAGTGAGGGTGTCGTGAAGCAGGGTGGGGTCTTCGATTATTTAAAACCAAGTGAAAAAGTGCACTGATACGTAGTGGATCGCCAAATCGATAAATAAATCAATTACAAGTGGCGGGAATATCGAAAAGAATTGTACTAGTGATTACAATTTACCTAATTATAATCATGATATATGTATATGATCGGTATGGTTCCTCGAGTTCGGACAGTGAAAGATAAACGGTGAATTATAATAAGCATATGATCCGTGTAAAACGAAATACAGTAATTTAGATCGCCGAATTCTCGATGAATCGATAAGATAAAAAGTTTACATAAAAACTCGATGCAACACGGTATCGATAATATTCCATTATTGATTGATTTTAGATGAAACGATACATTTTTTACGCGCTCCTTACGAATCGTTCGACAATCGTTTAGACTTAGCTCTAGTGTTTGGCATACGAGTACAGTTTTTGTGTTTATATGTTCACTACGTGTTATCATATATATCGTTACACAGTTACGCTTGTATTATTGATCTCGTGGAAAAACTTGACCGAAATAAAGTGGTCACACTAAAATCGATAATTCGTGTAACGATACAATACGTGTGTGCACGTGTTAAAGCCCACACTTCAATCATTAATTCAATTCAATGTAACATAAATTGGTTCGTGTAGAGTACGTAGTTCAGAAATACGATTCACGTAACAGTTAGACATCAATATTTGATTGTAAAATATGATATAAATTCTTGTATAAATTTTAAAAATAACCATAAACGGTTTAAGTTTTTAATCAATCACGTTGACTGCCATGCCTCGTAGGATCAAATAGCCCCTCAGTTATCGTCTACATATCGTATTGTCAGATTCTCTGGTATCAGCTGATTAAAACGCTCAACTGAGTATTTAAATATTTGTATTTCTTATTAGTTTTTAAAGTTTGGTTATAGTTATTGTTTTAAGTATGATATTTAATCCTAACTTATTTAATTTTCCTTAGAATACATTTGAATATTAATATTATTCATTATTGTTATACATCATCTGATCTTATTTAATGCATTTTCCAACAAAAATGTATTTAATCGTTATTGTACAATTAATTAAATATTAAAACGATATTTAATGATTTTGTTTTTGTAAAACAAATATACTAATCGTATTCAAATACGTGTAAAAATTGTTATTTACTATGTAAATGTCTTCTGATGATATAGAATGTTTTATCCATGACCAATTCAATAATTCAGATTTTGAAATTTCAGATCAAAATCGAAATGTTGTCAAATACTTTAATAAAAATATTATAAAAATGTTGTAATTATTTTATTAAGTCGTACAAGTTTATAAAATGTTACTGTTTATTATTATATTGCATATTCAAGTGACAAAGTTATTAGGAATGTACCTAAGAAGCTAAACATTTATTTTGTTATTATTATTACAATATATATCTCGATAAAAACGGATATTGCTATTTTATAACTTTTAAATTTATTTTCTTCTTCTCCTCTCTCGATTTTTCCCAGCTGTTTGGGGTCAACCACCTTTGTTCTAAACTTCCACGCGTCTCAATTTTCTATACCAACTACGCAAACACCAAAAGTTATAAAATTTTTAAAAATTCAAAATTCTATTATTTACCCTTATTTGAATATTTGTATTATATATTTCACGGGTAATACAATATTTTAAGATTATTATCTTAAATTAATTTTAGGGATCAAAGTGTACTTCAAAAGCTAAAAATATATAATTCACATATTTATTGCTACTAAAGGTAATTTTGACCACTCACATTTTATAGTTAAAATTACACATTAAATGATTTCAAGTTAGCAAAGTTATCACTAAAAAAAAGTTGAAAGTTGAAAATAATGGTTTTACCCATTTGGATAACATACTCAAAACGGCGTAGCAGTTAATGTGTTTAAAAAAAAAAAATATCAACTCCAACCATATTAATTCATAATATCAATTTGTTTACAGATCAATATAGGTTATTTTTATTTCCAACAAACAAATACATAGATAGTATTCACATTTACATTTTCCAAACCTTGTACAACTGATAAATATTTGAGTACTAATGAAAGCTTTCTGCACTTAAATTGTTACTGATAGGTTTTAGATTAATAGCATTTCAATGTTTGTGTTTTAATATCGTGTAAGCTTAATTTCGTATTACTAAAACTTCGAACAATCGACAATCACATACAATCAAAATATATAAATTTATAAATACTATTGCAATGGTGTAATCACGAGAAAGCGTTTTAAAAAAGCAATAATAATGATAGTAATAATAATCGGCATAAAATAACGAACAGTTGTTATAAATATCGCCTATCGGTGTCACTAATTTTATTTTATTTTTAACAAATTTGACCTTTCTTGATTTGATTTTTGACTTTCGCGGAATAACTGCGGCAACGAATTATTTATTATTTCTTAATCGACATGGTAAAATCTAGTACAACCTAACCGTGTATAGAAATCGGACGAAAAAAAGCCGAGCGACACTAAAACCAACGTCGTTCGTTTATTCTTTTTTTTTTTTTTTTTTTTCGTAGCCTTTTGCGTATTGCGATCACGTATATCACGTCCGGTTTTATGTTTATTTTATTTTATGTTATTTCCACTCCTTTTCACCGAGTAAATGAGAAGACATCCTATGTAGCGTACCTACACCGTCATAACAACACGATTCTCACAGGAAGAGAGAGGATTACGACTTTGAACTCGTCCGTAGCAAAACGCCCGCTTCCCTACACAGCACCGTCTCTCAGAAAACGAGGTCGTTTTTGCCCAATACAGGCAGTTTATGTACATGTGTATGCGAGCGCGCACGTGTGTCATTATGTATGTGTGTCCGTGTCACCGTTTTCGGAAAGGTCGGAAAGGACGAGAAGAATATTTCGGGTGCATGTAAATCGGTTCATTCCGCACGAAAACGGAACGAGGTAGAGTCAACGGAAATAAAGGATTGAATAACCCCTGTCGGAAAGGATGTGTTTGTATGTGTGCGTATGTTCTTGTGTATGTGTGTGTGTGTGTGTGTAAGGGTAACCCGTGGCGAGCGAGCTAAATTACAAATTTTTCATCACGTCTCGACATCTGCCGCCACTGTTGAACCTCATTATTTCCGTTTTGCACGCATATACCTCGGGTTCATGATGGTGAAGGGTTGTTTATTGACTACCGGATATCGTTTTTTTTTTCGCCCACGCGTACGAGCATGACGGCGAAACTGTGATCGGGAGTGTTCGAAAATTTCGAAAACGTGCAATAAGCGTCACGTAGGTACAAAATATCATGAAAGAATATAGAAAAGCTTAAGTTTAAGAAAATATGTTTAAATTTTTTGTCCACACTATTGCTATTAACTCAATTTCATAAACAATTTTATCTCTGCGAATCCTATCGAAAAAAATAAAAAAAATAAGCTGTAGTAGAAAACAACGTGAAACACGTGAATCTGCATCTGCCCCTAAAATAGGCGCGTCCGTTCGAGATTTTTTTTTGTTCAATATTTCCAATCGAAACGACCGTTAGAGTTTTCGGTCGACATGTAGTTCACTTGGAATGTTGAAGTGGAGTATCACTCGTACCCCCTTATCTGGGTAGAGCACTGTCACGTGTGTGGACTCCACTACTGGTGGAGTTGATCCGGTAGTGAGCAGAACGATGGCAGGGCAGAGATAATACAGACTACAGTCCGTGCGAGTAGATGAACGAATAGAATACAATATGTTAATCGGGTGACAGTCGCAGCGACTCACCGTTTTCGATCGCGTGAACGTAAGCGAGCCCAGAAGGATCTAGAAGGTCGGTATACAATTGTTTTTTTAACCGTTTCACGGTTCGTAACCGAGCGCGTTCCAATCGCCTTTATCCCGAACACCGAGCGTGCAACGATTTTTCGAAAGCCTTAAAGCTTGTCAGGAGTAAATACCGGTCGGGCGACTGCACGCGCACACGGATCGTTTTCGTTGAACGTGTCCGGAAATCGAAAGTAGGTCGTTCGAGAACGACAGAAAATAAAAAGAAAAAAAATAATAATAATAAAAGTCGCCCGAACGCGCGCAGAAGGCTGGCAAGTCGTCGCGGCCGGTCAGTCACAGCAGGGCCGGTTGCCAAACGATTTTTTTTTTCTTATTACGCCCGTATATCATGTTTTCTCTCTCTTATTTTTTTCTTTTCCTTTTTCTCCCGAGGCATTTTCTTCTTTTTTTTTTTTTATACTACATAAATAGTCTCGGCATTTGGCATACGCGCGTGCACCACTGAGTCCGTTTCACGGACGTACCTCTCCAGTGCCCGACGTCACGTTAACCGCGAAACCGACCATGCAGGTCCGACAATGGAGTGCGGTGCGCGCCCACGATCGCGGACTATAAGCCACTACAAGACCATTGCTGTTGGTCGGACAGCCATTGCTGTGCTGTATTAGGATATCCATTCCGGTTTCTGTCCGACCGCCGTTTCCGGTGCACATCGCGTTCGAAACGAATCACCTATCGTGTAACCAGAACGAGTATTAATTTTCCTAACGTGTTTCTGAGCATTCGTACAATCTTAACATTATTATTATTATCATAGTATAAACGTGACCACGGTCCTGCCATTACGATGTATTGGCCGCCTTCGGACTTCATTCTCTGCCCACGTAACTGGCGCGCACGATGATCACGCAAGTATCCAATACGACAAGAAATGTACAGAATAAAAGTAATCAGTGTACTAAAATAGTTTTGCGGAGCACAATGTAACCAATGTACACAATATCGAGGTTACGCGAGTGAAAGGGTAACAGTCGAAATATTTCTTCTGTCGTGCGAAAACACACGTTTTCAAATTTTTACCCGTCGAATATTTGGAGAAATCACACGTTTTAAGTGTCTGTGTTATTAAAAAAACTGTTTCACGTATATGATTAATGATTTGAATGATCTGAGCAATAATAAAATGTGTGGAAAAAAATGGACTACTATTCTTCTTCTCCTAAGCCCGTCAAAACTGTTTTGACGGTTGAAAATAATATACCGCAGAATTTCCGTTAACGGAATCGTTCGGGAACAACTAATTTTTCCGTCATAACAGGGAAAATAAAATGTTTTAATAAAAATCAAAATTGAATGTACTCGCACGTATTTAATTCGTTAACCAAAATCATATTTTGGTACATATATTTTAAATCGATTTTCGTTCTAACGAACAAATAAAATAGAAACAGAAAATTCAATTAGTGATACCTCTTTGTTTTTGATACTTAAGGACGGCACATTCTCTTGAGTCTCTATTGTTAATTCCAATAACTCAGTGTTTGAAATAAGGGTTGAACATTTCAATCATTTTCCAAGTATGAGATTGCCTAATTATAAGATCTTATATTTCTGACTTAGAGAAAAACCACCGCAGGTTAGTAAGTTTTATTGTATTACGTAAATAGTAGTATTTCGTAATCGGAAATATTTATTTTTCCGCGCACAGAGATTTTTTCCTCGTTAATGAAGATTACACTGGAAGAAGGTCATTTTAGCATATGCATCTGAAACAGGATTGCAGTGATCGTTTTCCATTATAAGGAGATCTCCATTTTATACGTGTTCCGTTATATGGAAATTTTACTGTAAAGTGATAAGAAGCCAAGTAACGTGCGGGGACGTGTTTGTTGCAATTGAAAGCAAGATGAGATTAAACGATTAATATTTTTTCCCCCCGCCTCGTTTATCAAGTTTTCTTGTTTATGATAATATTCCTCTCCGACGTTCGGAAACTTTGTATAATTAATAGCTTCTACGGCCACGAGTGCGTTCGTTTTTCTTTTTTTCTCGGTGAAATGTAGTGTTAACCCGACGTTCATCTAGATACGAACTGCTAACGTGTGCGCCACTCACGTTCTATATAGTCAACGGGTTGGATTTTCAGGAGCCTTTAGCGATGATGTGTGATTTATTACACCGGTTTGGAGTGATAATATGAATTTCGGGGCGAATTGTCGGCTGCTGGTGTGTGGTTACAGCTTGTCGGTGACAGCTGGTGATTAAGATTAGGCATTTTGAGGTCATTGTGAATGTTCACGTGCCACTCTCGAATGTATATATAATACGTGCCGAGGGGAAACGCGGCAGCAGTTACACGACCAAGAAGAATCGACTGGAACTACTCGGCTGGTCTTTTGATGTTTGAAATTGAAATGTTACCGTGCGTATCCGTTCACTGCCATACTGTTGAACAAGCACTGTAGGCACGTTCAGAATAATTACAGCTTTGTGTACGGGTCGACCGGGTATATTACGCGAGTGGCGGTAAACGACGACGGTGTTGGAACGTTATGTTATAATTATGCATTTAGCACGACGATCTTCTTAAATACATTTAAAATCAAAATTCAAATACCGTACACTCACTAATCGCTAGGGACTTTTTTCATGTTTTAGGTTCGAAAATGTTTTGTGCTGGATGTACAAATCTCCTTTCAGTTACCTGGTAAATATTTTGTTTTGTATATGATGTTGGATTTAACAATTATCTATTATAATATGTTATAATATCATAGGTATATTGTACGGGGAAATTTGAATAGTATGAATAAAAGTATCAATAGAGTACACTACGATTAAGTGCTATTTTAACCGACATATTTATTTTCAGAAATAGAAAAATATTTCCCGAGAAAATTTGGAAAATTAAGCTAAAATGTATAAATATAGTATATAGATCATTTATTTATGATATTTGGCTCACTTTTGTTATTGTTTGTCGGATGACTGTTCTTCAAGATATTCGTGCAATAATTATTCACGTGGTTAAAATGTGTATCGGACGTGTATGGATTTTTTGATTAAAAGTCAAGATTGCAACATTAATAAAATTACATGCATTGGTCATTGTTCTCTAGACGTGCGGTGTATAAAAACATGATCAATTTTAGACGAATTTCCGGGAAAAAAAACCACAATGACTGGTACGATTTTCTTACGTCTTATGACCGTAATAAAATTTTCATCAGCCGAATGCTCAGGATAAGTGAATGGGTTTTCGTGCAACCCGAATTTCGAGTATAAAAATTAAGTAATCCGTTCAAGTCAGCTGAACAATAAATACATTAATCTACTGTAAAACATGGCCATTTCAACTACAAATTATTATTTATGTCGAACGATGTATTTCAACGGCGACCGGAACGTTGACAATTATTTTATAATATTATACTCGATCTACGTTCTGCGAATCGTATTATAAGGCGAACCAACGATTTTCCTTATGAAATAATTGAATTCTAAAAGTTGCAAAAGTCCAACTTATCCACTAAGAAATTTAAAACTTTCCGTACGTGCGCGTATGCGTCAAGCCGATAAAAGACGCGAAGGCTGCAGTTGTTACCATAGTTATTCTGTTCCGAACACTGAAGTTATTGTGATGAAAAAACCGTTTAACATATTACGATAAATCAATATCTGTTTGGTTTTTTTACTATTAAGATCGTCGCTAAATGTATATCTCATATGTAGTTGTTCATAAATTATTGGTGATAAAACAAATCATGAAAAAAGTCAATAAAATATAAGCATTAAATATATAATGTTGTCTCGATAGATATAACTCATACGATTTATGAACTATTAGAAGATACTTTAAAACAGTTAAAATTTATATTTATTCTAGATATTTTTTCAAAAATAAATTTAACTAGGTAGAATACTAATACATGTCACATGAATGCTCATATAAATTTACTCTTCTAATTGAATGGGTTTTTGCAAATATTTGAATTATTTGTAGTTTTAATAACATTTTTCATAATTTATATTAATTATTTTAGTTGGAAACGGCACTCGTCACATTTTTTATGTACAAACATTTTACATTTGACTATACACAAATCCAGTGTATTAAACTACCTATTATATTGGGTTAAAATATGAAAATACATGATTCTGCATGGTGATAATGTTTTATCCACTCTAAGGGTCACTTATACCCATACTGGCAACTGATATATAACATATTATCTTATGAGTATTTTAATCCATGATAGTATCAATGTAATGTAATTAAAGCTTAAAAATAATTATATTAAAATTATAATAGAACTACATACTGCAAAATAAACTTAAAAATAAACAATTTATTTGTTATTAGGTTTTCTTTTTCTTATTCTGTCAGGAATTGTTTTTTGTCGTGGTTTGACAAATAGTCGTATACTTTTCATTCGGTGGTATACCTTTATCTAACTTAAGTACTTGAACGACCGTAATTTGACCGATTACAAAATCACTCTCAGAGTGTTGATAGGACTACTTCACCTTTTAGACCTTCATCTCATGACTATTAATTAACAGGTTACAGATCGGACAGAGGAATAAGACTTGGTATTGTGGTTATTCAAATATAAAAAAAACATACAGATTACGGATTAGGGGTATACTAGTTGCACCCATATGTTCAATTTTTTATACCAATTTTCCCCAAACTACTTTAAGCAAAAAACACCAGTTGTCCTCCACAAAATGTACTAAGTGCCCTTGATCAAATGCACTAGTTACCCTCAATATTATATGCTTGATTACAACACTAGCGTGTAAAATAGAGGAGTTAAATCTCCAGGTGCAAAGACCAAGTTTTATCGGAATGTATAATTTTAGACGTGTATATGCTGTTGCCGATATATAATTTACGTGGAACGACAATTACAATACTAGGTTTATCATAATAAGCGTTTTATTATTAGGATTTTAATGGTTGTAAGAAACGGAAATATGATAAGTTGTATACTTTGTTAGGTACATCTTAGTAGACGAAAATCCCTGTCATTAACATCATTAACACGATTGAAAATGATACTAGAGTGTTTAGTGAAAAGGAAAGAATGTTATTAGTTTTAAATAATTACACTTTTTATAAATATCGCATAACACAAGTGGGTATTACATGGAGATTTACATTAAAGTCGTGTATTTCAAAGTTTATTATAAATTTAAATGAACAGGTATTTTTATAATCAATTACCAATCATAAACATTCGCCGCGAAAAAATTTAATGAAAATGACTACTTCTAATTAATGTTTTAAAATGGAAGGCCATGGATGATATTTCTAAACGCCCATTAACGGACCGTCTTCTAAATACATAGAACTTGTATTGCTCAATACGTCTGACATGATCGCGAAGTTCATTACTCGTAAATTTATTATAATATAGTTTTATTTTTATTTTTGTGTACGATATAATAATATAACAAAAGAAAATGACGAGTATTTATAAAGCAAAGCGTCAGTTTACAAATTGTTCTATAAGCCCTTTATACCCCAATAATTTTTTATATATTTACCTCCCATATTTTGTATTTTAATCGTGCATATAATACGTGAGGGAAACTGGTGCATTAAGTTGAGGGAAACTAGTACGTTTGATTAAGAGCAATTGGTACATTTTTTAAATGTACGAAACAGCCACTGAGGGCAAAACTGGTCAACACCATAAGGGTCTCCCGATACGTGAACGCACATCGCGTCCCGATAGAAAACCCCTTACGGTCACGGTGATTAGGTTCTAAAATATAATTTTACAAGCTGCTGCCTCAACTCATTTGCTCCATTTGGCCTTCACTATGCAGTATGATGATACAGTATCTTTTATGAAAATATTATTATTATTATTTCAATACTATTATATTTAATTTTGTATATGATAAACTGATTGTCAAGTACAGCAAAATAATCGAACTCGATTAACTTACGATTATAACCAAATTACCCAGATTGTCAAATAGTTGCGTTGTTAGAATACGAGAATATCACTTTATTCGATTATCTTATTTATCGTAAAATATTTAATATTAAAGCAGCAGACAACCAAAAAAAAAAAAATAAATAAATAAAAATATTTTAAACCATGAAAACGGAATAACATTTCAACATTTAAACATGATACGCTATTTTTTCGAATTGCTATCAGTAATAATATACACTATACACATATTACGGAAATCTTTAAGAGTGTATAACATGATAAAAAAATGTTAAAATGTTTTTGAGTTACGGGTGTTTATATATATATATATGTTTATTTTTAACTAATATCTTTGTCATTATATTATAACCTTTTCATTGTGATCGTATACTTAACCTTCTACCGCCGGGTAGTACTTAATGTAATAATATCACCTCGATAGAACCGCCATGCACAAGGTTCAATATTTTTTTTTATTTTTTTTATTTTTTTTTTACGAGACCTCATCAAATTTTACGTCCCGCACGATATTCGTATACACAACATAATGCGTACGTATTTATTTTTCGGTTTTCTCGTTCTCGGGTCGGTCATTAAATTTTATCCGTAGTTTAAAACTAATAATAAAAAATTAAGTACAGTTAATTTAGGAATCTCGTGATGTGTTACGCTTTCGATTTGAGAACCCACGGCGGCAGCAATAAAGCGCGGAACTCGATCCGACAGCGCGCTTACGACACAGCAACAACGCAGCAGCTATAATAATAATAGTATAAAGTTAAAGCAATATAAAATATAAAACCTAATCACCGTATTAGCTTAAACTGAATACGTTTTAATGACGCAACGTTGATCTACTAGATACTAGCCGAATGAAAAATACGTGTTCCGTTTAACCGTTGTATCGTATTTATTTTCCGAAAACTAATAATAATAATAATTATTTTCACATCGTTAATTTCTACGTATCCATAACACCGGACGGACGAGGGACGTATAACGCACTGTAAACATTTACTGAACATCCGTCTCACACAGATACTAGCTCAATAAAAATATTCGCTAGAACGTAAAACACTTTACAACTGTTTTGCAATCGTTTCGGACGTTTCAGTGCGTCTTTAATAACGAACGTGTACTGAGAACAGGTCGTTATTGCTCGACAAGACCCATCATTTTCTTCATACCTAATTAAGAGGCCACCAAGCTGTTTCGACGATCCATCATGTTCTTTATTTGTTTTCTCTCATTTCACTCAATAATCATAATCATTTCAATGTTGAATTGTCTTTTAAACTGTCTTGACTTGAAATCGGATCCGCTCGGAACGATTTTCAAATCATGATGATTGTTTGCGTTCGAATAGAAAATAATTACGTGTCAAGTTCAGTAAAACGAAATGAATCCTTGGAATTTATTTTTATTTGTATTGTTTATATTTAAAATATATAGAATATGTTTACAATCACTTTTTTCTTTTTTACACGATAGGGAAATTTGATGAAACATAAATACAAAAGTTTAGAAGTACACGAGGAGAGATTATCTACCAGTGTGAGAACCCTTAATGTTGATTAAAGTTAGTTTATTACCATAGTTAAAAATATTCTGACACAAGTGTCCTTTTTGTATAAAAATTTTATAGTTATTCATAGCCATGACTCAGAATGTTTTGATTTCTAAGCCGCTGTAAAGTTTAAGGTTCGAGATGTACAAGATGAAGAATGGTGCAAAAATTATTAACCTAAGATAAACTGACTAAAAAATCTAGATGAATTGTTTTTTTGGAATTAGGCATGTATGGAAAATTTCATTTGGGCGCAATAGATAAAATCTAGCGTTAAAGACCTTTTATTTGGTTTTTAGACGCGTGTTTCAAGTAAAGTTTTTTGTACAGCGTTAAACCGAAATATTTATATAACCGTTGGAATTCGCATAACATAAAAGTAAACTTCAGGTAAACTTCACCTTCCATTAAAAAGAAAGGGTTGAATAGCTGTGTTGTCATAATTTGTGGTTGATGTCGTGTACGTACTTTTCAGTATGTATATTTCTAGTATAAATCGAAACAAAATATCAACAAAATAAACAACCTATACGAATACTCTTTATTAATACACACATACACATACACAAAAGTTAAGAATAATTTTTAAATATCATATAACGCAGCACAGCCGCACTATAAATACCCCTGGTCTCTCATTCATTTTTCCTTAAATCTAATATACAATTTAGCTGCCTCAGTTCATTTGCTTCACTGGTCAAACATAAAAATATTGTTATCAACATTTTGTGACATTTGCTTTTATAATTTGCATAGTCACATATATCCTGATACTTCTCTGTTAAGATGCTTTGGAAATTGTCGCTTGATGTTATAGAGGTCTGCTGGTATAAGATATAAGCGTTATACTGTAGATTAGTGTTTTTGTTTTTATGTAGGTAATACCCGGTTACTAACAAACCCGGGTACCAGTATCTGGATAATACCCAATTTTATATAATACCCCATCGTATTCGGTAGTGGGAACCAATACCCAAAATGTTCGGTTACCCGGTTTTTTTTAATACACCTAAATGATCAAAGTTACACCTAGTTGCTAGGAGGTAATTAGTATTATATCATAATTATATAATAATAAATATAAGAAATATTCTTTATTTTAATTATACATTAAAAATAAAATGCGTATTGTATGATTGCTGTTATTGATGTTATATTTTAATAATTAGTTTATTCAAATGTAATTTTGAATACCAAATTAAAAATATATTAAATCCTATACTAAAATCTTGCGAGCAACAACTTTAACTACTGCAGTTGTATTTCATATACTATAATATATTTTTTAGGTGTATAGTTACGCAGATAATAAGTAAACACAATCACACAGCTAAATATATATACGAGTAATACAGAACGTCCAACAATAGTATATTGTTATCAGGCAGTCGTTCATCATCTTATGTATACTTTTTAATTTTTTCATTATTTTAACACAATATTATTATTATTTAACTTTTTATTGTTTTATATCGAATAACCACGCGGGAAAAAGTGATTCGTTGGTCGTGCATGGACCAACCACCGTGTACGTCACGTTGGCAGCGGGGACAATCGGAGCGAGCCGGCTGTCCGGTGACTTTTATATGGCCAACCTGAATAATAATGATACCGGATTGACGTTCCCGTTCGCCCGTCACGTGAATAACGGTCTTTGAAGAGGGTTGGTCGAAAATTAAATCGTAACGTATGCACGCGCACCGTGGACGTTTTAATTGAAGAAGCCGAGGCGCAGGGTGGGCGGCGAGGGTCGAACGGTAGAACAATACCAATTACGCCGTTCGCTGTTATTGTAACTGTAACTTCACGGCACACGGTTATTATTGTAATATTTTCGTCATTACATATTTCGCATTTTCGTAAGAATCGTGCGTACAAATCTGTACGGTAAAGGGAGCATACAAAGACGGTCCTCCAGTTAGTAACGATACACAGCAACGGTGGCGAGCGTTTGTTTTCGAGCGAGTTGTGCCTGCATTATAAAAATGAAACAAACGGTCGCCGAGTGTTCGCAATTACACCACGAAACAAAAGAATATACAAATAAATACAAAATCATAGATATGGTACAAAGCAAACAGTTTAAGTTAATGCGGGACCCAGTACTCGAGTAGGACAATGATGAATCATTATTGGAACAAAGAAGAAAAAAGAGATAAAACATTTCGAGCGTAGTATAAAGTTTTGTTACACGGATATCAATTCAATAAAAACGGTATATTATAGCTTTGCCAAGACGATTTTGTTAGAATATCACAATCATTTTCTAGGGCTCCAGTATATTTCATACATCGCGTTAACCCCGTTTAGGCATTATGCGTTTGAAGGAAGTTCTACGATCAAACTAAATTTAATTTCTACACCGTTCGACGAACGACGATAATTAAAAACGTATACAACAACTTTGTACTTCTGTACGTGTCACTGCGAAAATGGTGTTTCCATGGGTTGTACTAAATATACTTTGTATACTTTTAAAACATTATTACACAATAACGGGTAAACTGCGTATATTTTAAAGCCATAACAAAGGAAAACTACTTTGGTTACTCTGATAATGCCTCGAAAGTAAATTTAGTTTATTTTTGAAATCACATTTTCCCATGTAAGTCAATAATTATTTCTGATATCCATAGCCGAAATAGTATACACTACTTATAAAATATATTATAAATAATTAAATAAATATTTAAATCCGTTGAATTTTAATTTTATTTTTTTTTATATATTTATACATCCTTATTGAACTTTAAGAAAAATGTTGTAGTATATTTAATGATCGTGATTTGTTATTTGATGGTATGGTTTATTTTCAAAAAATGTATGGGAACACCACTGATGTCATAGTAAATATTATATCATTTATATAAATCGCAAGTTATAATGTAGAAATAAATTATTTACTGAATTTGATTAAAGTAACCGCAAATCGATTCTGTTCGAAACGGATGCGTAACGTGAATAGTGCGAATTTTTTGCCAAAGTTTTTAAACTATAGGAAATTAACGAAATATTATCACAATGAAGTTCCAATTAGAAGAAACTTCTCAATTGATAAATCATTTTCAGCCCGCGTGAAACTTTTGAATTAGTTCTGGAGAGACGAAAAAAAATTCCGCTCCGCTCGGAATGGAAATCTCGGAATGTTTTAATTTGTTTTCAAAATCGTTTGAATTATTGTTACGAAAAATTTTCCCATTATTTAACTGAACTCTAACAATTACAGGATAAAGATTAATAAAATATGTCTTTATAAATTAACTGTATCTGGCGCGATATTTAAAATCGTTAAATTATGCGTATCACTATTGTAATGATGTACTGGTCGTTGGCCAATATTTTAACATACACATCTTATGGAGGGAAACGAAGTTTGGCATTACCTTTAAGTATTGTAATTCGTGAATACCGGGACGCACGTGGTGTAAATCAGCTTTTTTTAACGTTTTTAAGATCAAAATCGTATTATTAATAGCCTAATAAAACGTTGTTTGCGGTGTGGCAACCACTTACAATTTCGAACCACATAGATATTAAATATTAAATTATGAAAATTTGAAAAAAAAATCGAGTTAAATGTACTTAATAATAATAATAATAATTTTCATAAATATCAACATATATGTGTGACATAAATTAATGTTCGTATATTTATTTTTAACCATGTAAAAAAAGAAAAGAATAACATTTCCACAATCCAACTGAACAATATTCAGTTTATCAATTTCATACCGAATGATTTTAAAACATATAAAGATCGTGTGATTATACTTTATTAATTATTACGTTAAGTCTCAAGAACCATTCAAATAATAGTAAAAAGTATAATTTACAATTTGAATATAATTTCACTGATAGATCGGTGTACCGTCAAAACTGTCATATATCTATATTTCTGAAATTGTGAGTAGTTGTGTACTTATTACTACCCGTAAGTGAAATCAGAAAAGTATTTTATTAGCGAATTACTAGTGTCTTCTTATTTTACCTCCAAAAATGTATATTTATATCTAATTTATAAATCGTAATAATAAAAAAATATAAATGATTTAAATTTTTTATTAAGAAGAGTAGCAGATATTCATGATTTTAAGCATTATTTTCTTTTAAATTTTCTAGAAATAGTTATATAAAAAAAAAAAAAAAAAAATGTTTTTGAAAATTATATCATCTACGAAAAACGGAAGTATAAGCATGAAGTGAAAATGGCATGTAATAATCTTACAATGATATTTATTGATGTTACGAAGAAAACAAAAACACATATGTAAAAACTGAAAAAGAAAAAAATCATGGTAAAAACAGTATATATTTTGTTTTATTCAGAATATAAAAATTATATTTCATAACAAATTGTAAAATAAATTGTTTTTCTTTTTTTTTATATATTATATGTAGAATATATCTTATTTAACTATAGTTATTTGGTTAATTATGAAATAAATTATACTTACATTGATACGAAGTAAATTTAATGTAAAAATAAATAATTAGTTTTCATTAAATTTGATTGAACTTTATTTAAAACCAAATAGTAAAAATTAAGAACTTATTTATCTATTAAATATTAAAAGTATGTAATTGTAGGTGAAATTGTATCACCTATAACTGTAAATTGTTGATTGTTTATCCATCATTTGTTGGCATTTATTTTGTATTTAAAAATACAATGATCTTTTCAATCATTTTAATTATATTCATGGTCAATGTCATAATTCTGAGATACTTAATTAAATTTTATTGGCTTTTATATTCTTTATAAATGTGAAGACTTGATAAATAAAGAACATATCTATAAAAAACAACTATACAGATTTTAAATAGTTATTACAGCAAAATAATCTCGAACGAATAAAAACATAAAATTCTACCACCCCAGGCGATAAGAAAATAAATAAAATACGATTTCCTATAGAGAATAACGAACGGCGCTCTATATAGGCAATTCAGGTACGTTGACGATGACAAAAACCATTTTTACGTCTCGACGCGTCGTACCTACCAACAATACGTATTGTTTGGAATTCCATTTGAATTAATCTTACTAAACTCCAATTAAGAATGATGATAAAATAATTTAAAAAAAATCACCCAGTCTATAAAAATATTTAGATAAAAAATAAATTATTAAAAATAGACGTTTATTTATAATCGTACTTAAATTAAATTTTTTTTGGTTCCCTATATAGTTATTTTTATCTTCTGATAAATTTTAAAACGGAAATTAAACCTAAAAGTTATTGGAAAACCATCCGTGATGTATTCAAGCAATTTGAATCCAAAATCTTGCATCAAATATAACACAATTCACATCGAAAAAAATCAGTATTTACCGTTGGGTTTTAAAAAAATGAGAGACTGATAGAAACAATGATGATTTAATAAAAACGATTCTCCACGACATTCGTATCAAAATGTCAAGTGGTTTTTTCTTCTGTTTCTCGATCTCTAAAAATTGCTGCGTTCTCGTATAACATTACGTGTTATGACAGCCACCTTGTTTCCATTCACTTTGATCTATGAACTCCACCCTGTTTTTCCCTTTGTCTCTCGCTTCTGTTGGTGTTTGGACTTGAATTTATTTATCTCTTCAGCCTTGTTTGGATAAATACCTACATGGTGGCTAAACGTTTATCCCAGAGAAAAACGTTCAACCCGAACAAAGCGAATCGAGTTATCTAAACACGTTTATTTGTTTGAAAAAAATGCATTATCAACCGAAATGGCCCTAGGGTTGCCCAGAAAAATCGTCCTTAATGCCGTCAATGTCGCACGTAGGTCACACCGAACAGAACGGAGTTCAACACGTCAGGGAACGTAATACGAATCGCCGTTGTCGCGGCGACGCGCTGACTTACGGGTCCGCTGGCATGATGTAGTGCGAAGAGTCGGCGTGTCCGCGTCGTCCGTGCGCTGTCGTCGACGGTGACGTCGCAGCTGCGTGACCAATGTTACGGCTGTTTTCGACGGCAGCGGCGGCGGCATGGTACGCCCCAGGGCTGTTGGTCATCCCGGCACCGCACCGCCGCTACCACGGCATCGCTGGCAACCACCTCGACACCTGCAACAACGCGAAACGCACGAGATGAGTACGACGTGTACGCGCAGCCAGCCCCGAGGGTTCCCGGACGAGAGAAGTCCGGGGACCCGGCGGTTGGCGAGTCTGGACCGATCGGCCCGAACGGTGTCGGCCGTCAATGACGCCGGTACGATTACTGGGGGTCGCGCGGTGCGAACCGTACGGGTGTTTTCTCCCCGCCGAACGCCCGTTCCGAACCCTCGGTGTTTCACCGACAATGCTCGGCCGTCCGATGCATCGTCCTACGATGTACACAAAGCAACGTAAACCGCGAAATGTGTGAAAGTGAAAACTCAATACAGAACTGACCGTGAACAAATAATGAAACAATCAAATAATATTGATTGCGAAGAAGCTTTGCGCGAATCACGTAGATGACAACGATAAAAAGCTGCAGTTCGATAAACAACGCGATCATTATTTGAACGTGTCGATCGAGGACAAGGGCGACCGGTTGGCGAAAACGCACAAACGAACCGATGACGACGCGATCGTCCAAAACTTTTAGTCTGCTTTATCTAACGTTAGACGTCCAGTTTGGCGAAAACCGGGTCGCGGTGGAACGCTCCGCGCCATCGTTTTTCAATGTTTTCATGCGCAGCGACGTTCCATTACAATGCTATGCCGCACGTTTCATGTGTTAGCTGGCTCACCTCCCGTACAATCGAGAAAGCACATATATCGTTAGTATTCGAATATATAAACACGATTACATAGGATATCGAATACAACGTTGCTGTAACAGTCGTTTACAAATAACTTGTTAGCACACACATAGGCGATACAGATGTACGTCAATAAAGACGTTCCGATTCCTACAGGTACTATTAGTTTATAAATGGTGGTAGTAATAATTTTTAAAAACTACAATAAACATATTAATTATAATGTTATAATGTTAGTTAATTATTGTATTTTATTGCAAATGATATTGTAATGTATGAAACTTTATTTGTTTATTGAAACGACGTATTGTAATCGTAGAAGTAACACAAAAACCGAACAGAATCGCAATAAAAATAATAAGCAAAAAAAAGTCATTATAAAATTTGAAAAAATTGGTTTAAAAAGTGTTTATAATTTATAATAAATAATTAATGATAAGTACTGCAGTAAATTATCATAACTTTTGGATCACTTATCACATTCCTTAGTTTTAGTTGCTATCCATAAAAATAGTACTGCGAGTACAAACAACGAAAACGGAAAGTAACTAGTTCATACGATTGTACACCGCATAAATAATATGTGGAGGAAATTGTTCACCAAGAAAACCTTAGAATATGAATCTAACAATGGATACATATGAATAAAAACGTCTGAATGTACTTAAGTCTATATCGTCTGAACGTGTTAGCAATCATTTTTAAACGGATATTATGGTAACATAACATTTTAAATCTTGCGGAATCGTGTGTAAATGGATTTTCAGAATTAACACAACATTTGCGGATTCGTTATTTACCGGTTATTACGTTGTATAAATTCAAACCAAGTTCGTTCAATATTCCGAATATACATTTAATTTACATACGAGTAAATAAATAAATAAATAACAAAACTGCAAATTGAATATGCTCTATTATTATAGCATTACATTTAATTGAACTGAAAATGTTGACGAGGTAATTTCAGTATTATTCAATAAAATACGATAAAATTATTACAACTCAATAGAATATGAAGTATAAATATTACTTCAATTCAAATAATTCAAATCATAATTGAATTTCATATGCATTGCTTATTCAGGATTATATTATACCGTTTTCGTGTATTCCATTGGTTTATCGTTATTGACACAACACTATTTGATATGTTTTATACAAAATTGATGTAATTAATATATAATATGTATTTTTTAGTATTGCAATGATTGCATACAAATGCAAACAAAATTTATGAAATCAACTATTCGTTTCAAATATTTACGTAACCGAAAAAGTTTTGCGTTAATTGATGAGACAATGATTATTTTTTTGGATATCATATACATGTCTTCAGTACTTAGTTGTAATGTCGAACACATTGGTAGTTATAAGTGTTACTGTTGTCAGGAACATGCTGACTGTTTTACTTGTTTTTTTAATTATTATTCTTTGTAATATTTTGGAAGTGAACGAAAATATTTATTTTCTCTTTTGTTCGTCAACGATTCATCAACGGATGAATACATCGTTTTGATCATCGAAAATATGTTCAACCATAGTTCTACAATCATTGATGCATTGATCCATTCTTCCGTTTTTACATTTACAATTCGTATTAGATTCTTTTGTTATGAATAATATCTCTAGCTAATGGTTACTTTTTCTTTGACAGTCATCAAATTGTCTTTTGATTTTTTTTTTTTTTTTGTAAATTGGAGTCAAAGTTACGCTTAAATAACTATCCTTATTACTGAATACGTTTTTCTGCAAATGTTTTAATTTACATTTCAATGTAGATGACTTTAAGACTAAACCTGCAATAGATTCTAATCGTCAGCTAACTACCAAATGTATGAATTCTAGGATGGAAATATTATTTACCGAAATATGTCTACAAAATAAAAATGAAACTAACAAATCAGTTTGGTCAACGATAGTAAATTAAGTATTTATTGTCAAGCATAATCTTAAAGCATATATTTATATGTTAAATTTAATTTAAATTTAATACATTAATATGAGTGCATCGTATACAATTTTATGTTCCTCTACTATCGTAGAATGTTATTTTCCTAATTATTAAATTATGAATTCTTAAGAGAAATAAACGTATAATATTGAGACATAAAAATTGAGTTATTACATTAAATTATTATTCCGTTTCGTGCATATTCTTTGGTAAGTGAATTTTTGAATTCTATCCAAAGAAAGCATAAAATACAGAGAATAATATGAGAGCCTTACTAGTATCAAAAATACCGTGAATGTTGAAAAATAAACAAAGTTACGTTACTTAATACTTCTCAAGTTCTTGGCCAAAGCATCGTACTTGAACAAATGGACCATAGTGATTTGGATGTAAATCATATCAATCGTTCTTTATTACACTAATATACGTGAAACCTAAACACGAATGGTGGTACATTATATCATACGAAAGGATATGTGCATGCTAGTCTTGATTTTCGAATTTTTATGTGTTAGCCTACTGAAAAGTACTACACTTTATAACCGATCAGGCTTGACGAAAATAATGTTATTTAAAAGTTGGCCGCTTTCAGGGGTACCCCGGTGAGAGAAATAATTGACTCAGCAGACGCCTGCCAACTACTACGCACTCTCATTGTTCGAGGATTTTTAAAGTGCTGTTCGGAAACCACGAACATTTTTGAGAAAGGAAAAGAAAAAAAAATACAATAACATTTCGTCTCTATGACGTGCTGGGTTCGTCATAACGATAATTTTCTGTACACTCGACAAGCGCAAAGATACGTCACCACGTATGGTCGTTCGATTGAAAATAATAATACCGTTTAAAATAAGATTTGGATTCGCCGGTATTATGCGATTGAGAAGGTCGGCGATAAAATAAATTATATTTTGTATCTTACACTCAAACGATTGTGAACGATTTTTTGAGATTCTTGACATTGTCGTTTATCTTAATTTTTATGAATAAAGAGCATATTCGATATTGTTGTAAATTATTATTAATATTATTTATAGTCATAATTTGTGGATAAGTAAAATGTAGTTGTTTGGTGGACAGTGTTAACAACGTCATGTGCGTAATGTTCATAATAAGAAACTTTAAAATTATTACGTTTCTTTACGGAAAATAATTAAAATCATTAGATAATTAAAAATATAATTTCTAAGACAACGTAAAGACGGATTAAATGAATGTGGTCCGATAACAATTTTAAAGTCAGTAGATTAATAAAAAATGATAAATATTTTCTTTCATCAAATGGATAATCATGTAAGCAATAATAATCAAAAAATTGAAAGACAAATTTTAACAGAAAATTCTAAGCAAAAAGTTGAATAATATATATATATATATATATATAAAAGTTCACAATTATTAGAAGTGAGTAACATAATAGTGATTTAACATATATTACGCACATTGTCATCGCATTAGTGTGGAAGGAAATTTAGAAAATTAGAACATAAAACAATACCAAATATACCTTTAATTTTTTAAATCAAGTTATTTACCAACCGATTGGTGAATATGCAAAACAATTAATTATGTTCAGCTTAACGATAATGCTCCCCATGAACATGCCTTTGCGTTCATTTTGTTACCTGTACTTTAATTATGTAAATCGTACTATCGATTGTTTCGTTTTCAAGGTATATAAAATTACGGTTTGTTCTGTTAAAAGTCCGCCTGGCACGCCTACGTTATCCAAACGAATATTAACCAACCGTTTAATTTATTTTCTTCACAAGGCCAAAAAAAACTGAGACATTTACCTCAACTAACATTTTTACTATCCTCTCCTCAATCAATATTAACCGTGAAACCGTATTTATGGGACTCCATCTTCCTGTGATGATACCGTCGTACATTCACCTTCCTCATATCATGGATCAAGTTAAGCCTATTAAACCGCTTATTTACATAAGTAAAATAGTAAACTCCTCCAAATTCAAGGATATATTAATTAAGAACATCGCCCCTAATGGGTTTAATTATAAGTCTACACCATCACATCTCATCAACCGACCCATCGGTAGTGATAACTTCAATGCAATAGTTGAGCATTCGAAGGAAACTAACACCTGTTTTTATATTTATCGATTTCGCTTTTTTCATTCTTTTAGAATTTACATCAGAAACTTCTACTATCGGTACTGATATTTCTGTCGCATTATTAATTAAAAAAAGAACACAGTGAGGCAAGTCTACAATGTAAAAAAAAAATAACTATTCTCATCTAATGTTTTTTATTGATCTTGAATGCAACGATAAAAAATCAATTCTGTAGCATTACTTCATTACTGAATGTGGAAGTATTAATATGTAATCAAACCTAATGCAACCACATATGGTCTGCCACAATGTTTTAGTCGTCAAGACTATTGTCACAGGCAAAATGAATGCCATCATAAAATATCTTGTTGCGTCAAATTATTATTAATTATTTTGGATTTTCAGTAATTTATTTTTGGCCACTTATTATTATAACGTATACAATTAATAATATTTTATTATTTATCTACTGAATAGAAAAATGGAGAATCAAAATTTTGAAGAACAGATATAGAAAACAATGATAGAATTAGGTTGATGGCTAAAACTATTTTTTGGTTTGCTTTTTCTTATTCCCATTGAAGTCGATGATGTATTTATACAATTCACGGCAATACGGCCAAACATAGAAGTTGGAAAGTTATTTTCCAATTACGTGCTAACCACATACTTTGGATACGATTCACTATTTCCACCAATTCGTTGAGCACAAGTAGCACCATTAAGTCCAAAGTGCACGGTAACTTAGTAACTTGGTTACTTACTATAGGTACTTGTTAGTGTATTTAACTGCTTTTATTTGGTCCGCATGTTTACAGAACAGGCAAGCACATATCTTCCTACGCATGTAGTGATTTCTGTTTCGAAGTAAACTCAAACACAAACAAATGACGTCAATTGGGTACGATATTATCGAAACCGTGGGCACCGAAGACTATTATTATATTATTTCAAAAATCAATTCCTACAATGAGTTTGAAAAAGCTAAGAATATCACGAGACATATAAGATTAACCGAAACTAACTACTTGGGAATAAAATCGTATCTGAAACAGACAAAAAATTGATGGGACAAAGAAAATACTTTTATAAAATTTAGCATCAGATAAAATTATTATGTATTTTTAATCAATCCGTTAACATTGCGTAAAATTTAACCGGTAAAAACATTCTCCCGTCGAAAAAGGATAGTTCTTAATTGCGTGTTCTACTTTCGCACATTCCTGTGTACGGTTCTCGCAATGATGCTCTGCGCGTTCCCCTCGGACATCGATTTGACGTAAGACTTGAGCCATCAGAATTTCGTGAGGCGATTCCTTATACTCTGCGACACATAACTCGTTTAACAAATAAAAAATAAAAATAAAACTAACTCGTTTAACAAATAGTTTTATTTTTATTTTTTATTTACTTAATATATTTTCATTTTGGTTATGGTATTTGTGTTGAGATAAAATTTACAATATACAATACACGAATAACATTGGTTTCTGTCGCCGGTTACAAATGGCGTGTATAGGAATTATTTTCACTTAGGGGTGATTTACCATCAGCATATCTACAAATTACATTTTTTAAGAAGCTAGGTGGTTTTAATTATGTCATGAAATATACGAACAGAGGTTATGGGGCTTTAATATTCTAATAAATATTTATTATTACGGTATATAATAACATAAGCATTTTTCAACACCATATAAGCTCATATAATTGTAGAGGAATTCATACGGAAACTAATTCATCATTACAATTTATTTTTCTATTATTTTAATAAAAATATTAACTATTTCCTCACAGCATAGAGATATGTTACGAGGAATTGTCATTTGCGCAAGTCCCGACAGTCTAACGTTGTCTTGTTGATTCTTCAAAAATGTTTAATGTGTATAAAATATATCAAATTTTCTTATTATAGCTAAGATCATAAACATATCTTTTTTTTAATAATAATAAAAAAATAAAAACTACAATGAAAATAATATACATCAAACATTACACAACACATAAATACGTTATTATTATTTTTATTATTATCATTAACGTTTTTAGAGCATAATTAATTTCGATTGTTTACGCCAATACTCATGATACACAGAGTGTACACCGACTATAATAAAATGTTTTTACAATAAGTCTTGATTAATTTTACACCATTTTTAATAGTAAGACTGCTTTACTTGCTGTATTTAATCATGCTATATGTGCTTATAATGATTATATACACTGATTTTTCTGTATATTTTTAAAGGTTTTTTTTTTTATCTATATGAAAATAAAATGTATAAATATAACCCAACTCATAAAAATCAGGACAGTTATGTCCTTGGAGCAGTAGAACTATAATTTTCGTAACGGATTTAAATAATCGAAAAAGTTGTGATTTCGATTCATGATGGTTTCGATTGCGGATAAATTACATATAAACGAATAACTAAAATAAAATACCAAATATTCAATGTACGTAAGTATCGATTATAGTCAATATATTTAACCATCTGTTTCGCAGTATAATAAAATAATAATAATAATTGTATGAATGTATTACGATTGACGATGACGATGGAATAATATCAACGATGTTAATGTTTTTAATTCATACAGCGAACCGTATTGCAATGAATATAATATGATATTATAAATCATTGTTGTTGGGAAAAATTATCGATGTAAAAAATCAATTTTTTTAAAACAAAAATAACCCAACTAAGAAATGAGAGATTAAAATATATAATATTTATCACTATAACGAAAAAATTGATAAATATTTTCATTCAGTGTTCTTGAAATTGAAATTGTAAAAAAAATAAAAATATATTTAAGTTTATTATTTTATTAAAAATAATATTTTAAGTTCTTTTAAAAAAAATTCCACTTACGAGTATAATGTAACGTTTAAAATCAGTATAACACAGTATTAGATATTTTTTTTTTTTTATTTATTTAATAAGTCATAAAATAAATAGTGCATATGGATTATTTTTTTCTTATCAAAGCTAATTTTTTTTTGTACTCCGTAGGGACACCAAACGCTTATTTTGCCAACTTCGCACTTATTTCTCAGCTAACAATGAATTTTAAGTGGAATGATATACATTATTCATTTGTTTCTCCGTCGACAAAGTCTAACGATCTTTTCCCCGGTCTTGGTACGCCGTGGAAATTTTAAATTGTGCTCATTTTATGTTGAACAATCGACTGATTGCGTAATTCGCCATAGCCACTGTGAACGAGTATTATCGTAACCTTTCGTATTATATAAACGCGTATGCATTGAATGATAATGTTTCAGGAAAAATAAATAAAAATTAAAACAAATTGGATACTAAAAAATCCGTGCGATCAAACGAACACACGCGCATCAATTATGACAGCGACATCATTGATAACAACGAACAGTGTTTGTTTTCCAGAACCTACTGTTCAAACTCCATTATAGTTTCACACAAGAACGTTAAACGTAATGAGTTTTTAATTAAATTTAAATGTAAAACATTTCAACGATTAACGTGTACAAGCGTAGGAAAAAACACCGTTTTAATATTCCACGCTGTTTATTGTTTTGAGTTGTTGCTATTATTTCAAAGCTATAGACACACCGAACGAACGGCGTACAACAATAGTATGTTTATATTACCGTTTTTAAAGGTAATCGTATATTATTTAAATCCTAATGGTATTCGTACATACGTATTGCACGAAAAAACAAATCGTTTTAATCTCTATAAGCTTACACTCATCACAGTTGTGACCGTAAAATTATATCCGTTTCTTGATTTGCGTGTAAATCGAAAAGATAAAAATATAATCATCTATTTGTATGTTTATAAAATAATTGCGGAATCCTTAAGAATCTTCACCCGACAAATATTCAAATATTTCGGATTAGAGCGATTATTATTCCGACGTAAGAAAAAAAAAAAAAATGTAAAATGAAAAAGGAGTTAAGATATTCTAAAGATATTCAATTGTGTTGATTTATAATGCCTTGATAATTTACGTATGTCTCAACCAGTGAACAAAAATATGTACATCCGATAAAGCCTAAAAATCGCTTCGACTCATAAGGACGCGTAATAGTAAGTAACACATCAACTTATAATTCAAAAATAATCGAATTATCGAAATGCGGTGGTTTTGGCCGCACACTGATCGGTGGTGTGATAATTGAATAATACACACACACAGATGATAGAAAAATGTCAGAATCGATTGTTCACCGACGGTCGTTGTTTTTCACGCACGTTGCATTACGCCTTATAGTAGCGTGGCGTTTAGACAGGCATAACTGCAATCGTACAGTTGAACGATACTTGGCGCGGTGCGACTCTTGACCGTGTCCAGGCAGACGGACGGCGAACAAGCAACATGACTTCGCCACGACCGTCGGAAAAGTAACGGATTGCGTCCGGAGAGGAGAAAAAGTTTAAGGTTTCGTCGCCCGCACCGACATTGTTGCGCGCGGAAACGGTCGAGTTGCGGTCGCTTTGAAAACGTCCGCAAGTGTTCGCCGTGTGACGGTCGCGAAACGTTTCGGGCACCCGAGACGCGATCGTTCGTTCGAAACGGACCTTTTGCCTCTCCTCCGCGTAGAAGATTCGTGTCCGAGTCAATGCGGAGCGAACGCGGACCGCGGCGCAAAACTTCGAGACGTGACGTCGCGTTTTCTGGTAGAAATTCCGTCCGAAGTTCTCGGCGGTCGCGAAGCCACGGTGTTCTCTTGACGTGACTTCGCCCGGTACGACGATACTACGCGGTACTTCTCGCGGTCGATATGGTTGCGAGTCGTAACCTCAGCACGTCGCTGGCACAGTCGGTGTGTCCAAGACGAAGTGTTCGGATCGGAACGTTTAGAACTGTCTAAAACGATTTGTTTGAAACGCAACAACCGACGGTGCCCAAAACGTTTTTCAAAACACGTTTTTTACTCGAATGTTTTGAGCTCGTTCTTCGACAATTTAGAGTTTATAATAAAACCGCGGGATACATTTCACACGTTTAGGGACTTAAGATAATAACAGCAATTACTAAGACGAATTATATATAACTGTTTTAAATATTGTAAGTCACGAGCGGAAACAGATCTTGGGACTAGAAGACGGGGATTCGGTTATTTTCATTGTCGAGAAGGTCAGCAAAGTAATTCGTGTTGACAGATTTTTGTTATTTTCTCGTTTCCATTTCATACTTTTAAACTCTGCCACTAACTGGTACTGCTACGAAACAGTAGTGAATAATTTTTCTTCACATTCGAGTGCTCTTCGTAAATTCCAAAAATGCTTGAGCGAACACCGTTTAAAATCGACCAAAATCAATCATGACATCAGAATTCTTTGTCCCTACTTAGTTATTGGTTTTTAAAACACTGTATTCTCGATAGTGGCAATTCTGTACGTATACGGAAAACGTTGAATTCATTATTATTTTGCAATTGTTACACATATCTCTATAGTATATCATCGCTCTAAAAAAATCAATCGATTTTGCTATTTTGGACTGTTTTTTACTATGCAATGCTTTCACGATATTATCGACGACATGCATAAAAAGTATCTGAAAAGTATGACCATAAAAAAGAATATGATTTTTCACGTAATTTGTTTAAAACTTTATTTTATTTTATAATTTAAAATATTAAAAATGAATAACAGCATTCGCATTGATTAAATATATATTGTATATTTAATCAATGGCATTCGTTAAATATAACTATAGAAGTTCGAATTGATTAATCTACTGACGTTCTATTTATTGCAAGTTATATATAATCTTTTGAAAAATTGATCTTTCTTTATATTTGTAACAAAATAAAAATAAATAAATTTTAAATTTAAATAAGAAATGTAGAATATCGGAGTTAATATTGTGTTATATTTTCAATAAATACAACAGCTATTATTTTGTCTAGTATTTTTAAAGCTATTGAAATTGTAAGATATTTGAAAAGAAGAATGACTACTATACTTTTTATGGAGTATTATTAAAAATGTAATTATTTTAATAACATACTTTTATGCAAATGACAATATTCTAAATTCATTATATAATTCTCCAACGCAACGCGCCAGAAATATTTTCCAATTCGTATATCATTTTTTTAGATCTTACAACAAGACCACGTAACACACTATACTTACAATAATTTAAAATTACCAATAAAAATGTGACAAATTTTAATTTTTTTTTTTTTCTATTCACGATTGCTTGATAAAAAACGATAGTTAATAATTATTTTGATATTCACCATGACATTGAAGATACGAACAAGGTTTTTTTCTTTTAAAAACCCATTAGGCATTACAAATTAAACATTTCGATGAGTATTATATGTCACTTCACTTTGATGCAGTGTTTTAGTTTACACGCATATAACATTTTTAAAATAAAGCAAAATATTCTACAGCTATTTTTTCTGTGTGAACGAAATTAATATTATAGGTATAGTAAAATACGAGTATAATAAACATAAAAGACGATTATGTTTGTTTTCAAAGATAGCAAACTTATAAAAGATCTTTTTATTTTTTTATCGAAAATATTGATTTTAAAATAATAAATTTTCCTTGATATAGAATAAACAAAAACGCAACAATCTGATGGTTCGTTTAAAAGTATTATACATTTCCAAAAATTAATTATAGGAAATGCGATGATTAAAAAAATGAAATTATCGATACCTTGGTTGTTACAGTAATATTTTTGAAAAATAAAAATACTACTTTTAGAAAGCAAAAACAATCATTAATTATAAACAAAAATATATACTAAAATTATACATGAATATTTTAATTTCAATACTAATGTACAAATGTATATTCTCCGTTTATTGTGAATTAATTACTGCGTGATAATTAACATTTTTTTCTAAATAAAATATGTATGGTGCTTTTGTTATAAATAATCTACAAACAACAAGTGAGTAAAGAGTTTATATTTTTACATTAAAAAAAAAAAAAAATAATAATAATAAATAGTAATACCAATACTGAACGAATTTATATGCTAAAATGAAATTTCGATTCCACATTAAAATTGGATTAAAATCTACACGTGAGCACGCGTAACTTTCATATCCAATCAAATTATATTATAGAAATAAATCACACGTTACCGACTATTTACATATTTTGATTATATCAATACCAACCGAATAATCTATGCAAAATAAAGAATAGCAGATACTAAGTAGAGGCCCAAATAATCAGACTTAGCAAACCTTTGCTTTAGCATTGATATTTTTAGAGGTAGACTATTGTGCATCTATATGGTTAAATAGTAAACACAAAAAAAATTTACGTATTGTTGAATCAAACAATGCGAATTATCTATGGGTCGTTTAACTTAACTCTTTTTGCCTGATACCCTGTATGGCAAATAGTGCACCTCCAGGATAATGATGATATGAGCTAATAAGAAAAGAATTGAAAAATTATTTAAAAAATCCTAGTTTGCCGATCCGTTCAACTATTGATCCTCCTATTTAGACTGAAATTGAAGAACCCGACATAGAATGAAGTTGGATATTTTAATATAAACGAGTCCTAAGTAGCAAATAAATGTATTGATAAATGGAAGAAAGATCCACCTAGAAATAACCATTTAGTTCGCAACTCCAACAATCACCTGCTTGTATTCGATTTCCCCAGAAAACAATAGGGACCCTTTACCATATTTCAATCTTGCCACGGTTGCTATTAATACCTTATAAACAAATTAGAATGAGGGACATCAAATAGCTGCCAATATGAAAATGGCAATCAAATAATATTATAAAGGAGTGAACCTTGTATTCTTTCGAAGGCTGATTGCTTAATATTCACAATTTAGAAGATGGAGCTATAGAATGGTCAGGCTCTTATTGCAATTGTAACTCCAAAAATTATAAAACATAAATCACCACATATAATAATTTGTTATAAATTATTATTAATATTATCGTACCTATTGTTTCTGCTGTTATTGTTCTCAACACTTTATTTTGTGATAATGTTATAAATCTGATATACACAAGAAATACGCTAAAAATAAAAGAAATCAAATAAAGAAGGATTAAAAGTCATTAATTTGATATACAAAAGTAAAGAAATAAATGTATTATTCATATAATATAATGTACTATTAAGTTAAAATGTCAAATTGAAATAAAATGTTTTTTTGATTTATGAACAATGGTTGGCTCGTAAAGTATATTATTTTTAGTAAAATATTATTATATTATATTGCCAACTATTATAGTGATTTATAACAGTTTAATGTTAACGAGATTCTGAAAACGCTTTCGTAGAACACCATGTAATTTAATAATAATAACAATAGTAATATGAAATATAATTTTTTATCCAACCAGAAACAAAAATAAATTCGATTAACCATTTCATTAGCATGGTATACATTTCCATAAAAATATCAATTCAAATAATTTCGTATTGGGTTTATTCAAATTTAAATAACGTAAAATACTTACCACGTGATGAATAATTTTCATACATTGGATGACAGTGATTATTCTGGGTTATAAGTTAGGTGAATATAACTCTATTCAAAGCCTGACAAACCATACAATATGCTAATAATGCTAATGATTTTGGACAAAAATGGTGATGAATAATTGTTCTGCTAAGGAATCCATCCCTCGTCACGATCAAAGGCAATTGTATTTTTATATTTAAAGCATAATATTGTGCAGTGGTGCAAAATATTGATATAATGACGTAGTATTAGTGTCCGATATTAGACTAATTAATGTTGGTTGTTCCGAGTAATGAATTCATTGCCGAAAACGCTTCGCCCGTACAAACTTTTAACAATTATTTTCTTCGATTACCCATAAACTTTCGGTTTATTGGTTCTAAATATATTTAATGACCAAACTCCGCCAAAATATTTTCACCGTAACTTACTTTTATATAAAATAACGGTAAAAGTTCACGTTGAATTTCGTAATTCAACATCGTATATTACATATAAACGTATGTAATGCACCACCTATAAATGGTGATTAATAATAGTTTAAAATTAATTGACCAACATAAACACCAAAAGTGTACAATTTTATATAAATTAGGTTTTGTGATAAGTGAATATTGAGAATAAAATAAAATCTTAATGTTTCTAAATGTTTAAAAATATCATAATATTGAACAAAAAAAAAATAAAAAAATAAACTTAAATTTTAATTAAATTTTAATATTAATAATTTTCTTTTAATTGGAGTTGAGTACGCACTTGATCTTGGTAATACTTTCCAATTCAATTTCATGTTTTCTAGTCATATTATCAAATAAGTTTAAAAGTTACAAAAATGTTATGGTTTTTAATTAGATATACTTTATCCTCCATTGATGTAGGTATATACATTGTCTAAAAATCCTTTATTACGTTTTGGTTCGTTCTTTATTAGAATATGGATCAATAGTATTCTGTCCTTTTTCTACTTATCTAATTGAAAATAAATTAAAAAGAGCGTGAAGAAATTTTTTACACTATGTTAATTATAAAAAAAATAAATATAATGATAGTAACTTTAATGCCTTAAATAATATTTTAAATAGTTTCAATCTAAAATATTTACATACACGTAGAAAATTAAGATATTTCTTTTTTTCTAAATTAATAAATGACTCGATAACATGTTCCTCTTTACAAGAACTTTTCCAAGTACCACAATATAACGCCAGAATATGCCCTTATTTTCAAATAAAAACCCATCAAACTAACATAATCACGGTGAAAATAACCCCATTGAAAAAAAATTTAAGTTAGGAAATATGTCCGGTTGTAACTTTTTCCATTAATAATCAAATACACATAGTTTATAATAATTTATTAAATTTAGTTTTATTATTAATTTTTAGTAAATATTTAGTATTCTTAAATCTGTACATCTTTAGTTGTTACTTTTAAAATTATACTTATGTCTATTTTAATGATAATACTGTACTTGAGACTTACGACAATTATATATAAAAAAGTAAATATTGTTGGACCAAAATAATTCGACTACATGTACGAAAATAAAAAAATAAACGAATTCTCATCAGTTTACTCGTATCGACTAATAGAATTGTAATATATCCTGTAGAGTGTAATTAATACATGTTCCACTGAACAGGTAACATAATATTACAAATATTTTCATTGTTAAATTATTATCGTTGCTATTTTAATTACAATTATTATTATTATTATATTTTTTATACACGCAGAAATCAAAAGTTTAATGATAGTTAAATAAATAAATGGACGATTAAAAAGAAGAAAACACCCGTAGTCATTCGTGTCATATTGTATTCGTTTATTGCAACCGTTCGAGAAAAACGGACAATAATCGTTTCGGTTTTTTGATTTTATCTTTCCGGCGCAGGACGAAATAGTGCGTGCTGGCTTAACAGAGAAATCAAGTCTTACGCGCACAATCGGCTCGGTAACGTAGAAAATGATCGTCGATATGAAGCGTGCTCAGATTTCACGCTACTGATATTAGACATTTGTCTCTACAATAAATTCTAATGCAGCGGAAATCACTTCCTAGGATTACCTACTCGTACAATGTGCATCAACACGGACGCCACATTTCGTTTGATTTCGAATCGTTTAAGAAGCGCGATTGTGCATCCATTGGTAATCAATACCGCTGTAAGAGGAGAACGAGTTGAGTTGAGAACGTGACGTGAGTAATTCATTGATGAGTAACGTAATTTCGTAATATTTAAGTCTCGATCCCCGAAAACGGATACTGCTGCAGTTCTTTATGTCAATAAAAATTATCCGTACGTAACTCCGTAGTAGAGAAACACAGCGCATAATTAAAATTTATTGTTTTAATAATTATTTTTATTATTATTTTTATTAATAATAATGACATCCGATTTAATGATGTTTTATTTTTTTCACGCCACATATATAAAACCGTGCTCTACGCGATCTCTTCGGACGCAGGACGTGCATCGAACATCGCATTCATTCGTATCTCGAATTCTAAAAATCCAAATAATAACGCGTACCTTGAAACCGATTTATTTTTATTTTTATATTGTGTTTTATCAAAAACGAAATAACATGAATCATAACCAACCCGCACGCGTTTAATATGGTTCATCGTTCATAACAGCTGTCTACATTATTATGCGTATAACATAACTATTGCCATCATTTGTCGGACATGTTCATTATTTTCCAGCTTGGTATTCGACGTTTTATTCGGCTTGCAGAATAATGTCAGAACCTTAAAATTCGCAGTTCTTCATACTAAAAAAGCAGCCCTTGGTAAAACTTCATAGTGTAGCAATCGACTGGTTCAATCGATAGAGCACGATACTCTTAATATCTGAGTCGTGAGTTCGAACATCGCAATGAGCGCCAGTTCGTGATAAGCCAAAATTAAAGAAAATTGAAGAATAAAGAAGGGACATAAGGGAAATATGACTTATATATGGATAGTTGGAAGATAAGTAGTGAGTTTGAATTGATAACATTCTTCCTTGCTTAAGGATAAAAAATATATTAATAATTATATAAAATTAAGGGAAGGATTTCGTAGTTACAAAAGTTTGAGAGTCAACCAATGCAAATATACGGTCATGTAAGCCAAACAAAATATTACTCAATTATTCCATATCAAATACTCGAGTGTCGATGAACCTCACACTTATGACCACTAAAGGAATAGAGTGAGGTTGAAATTAAGTGTAACAGACACAGGATTTATTGGACTAATGATGAACACTTTTTGATCCTAGTACAAAAAATTCAAATAGCAAAATTAAATTAATAATGAAATAATTGCACGTAGTAATTACTTGTCAGAAGAAACTTTTCGAACGGTTCCGGCCATAGGTGCTCACCCATATCCAAGAGCTTGAGAAAGGGTTTTGTACTAATTTTACTTTGGAAATTATGGAAGAATGAGTATTGAACGGGTCTTTTGAGAATTTGACCTACTTAGGATGTCAACAGTATATTTTTAGATTAGGTCTTTATTAATTGAATTGTTGTCTGTGCAAATAATCGTTATTTATTAGTCTATAAATGTTATATAATCAAATGGTGTACATCATTACATTTGATTTATGACATGTTATATATTCGAATGATGTACATAATTACAGTAGATACACGGTTATTTGGGATTGAACAAATGAAATATTATATTTGGTGGCTGAGGGAAAAAAATCAGTAAACTAAATTAATATTTATGGAATACTCACAATAACACAAAAATAATGCTTATAAGACAAAGCGAACACAGAAATAACTAGAAAAGATATTGGTTAATGTTTCGGAAAGGATATAAAGTTCGAAGGGACTGCTTTAATATTAAATTAATTCCGAAGTTTACTTAGATTTGAAAGGATAAATAAAAAGAACATCAGGTAGAAGAGATAAAATTGACAAGTATCTAATTTATTAATGTGATATTCCGAAACAACGCATGAGGCTTACGTTTACACCCATCGAATTATAACAAGTGATAAGATAAGATTAGTCACGTGTAAAATATTATGAATTATACAATTAATATTATGTCAATTGCACATAATCATTAAGGTATTATACACGAAAATGACGTTTTCTGTACATCGTTTGAACGCTGTGTTTTCGTTTTACATCATTATTTTAATTAAATTTCTTGCATCAATCAAATACATACATCAATGAATAAGTGACATAATCAAATAAATCCAATTTTTTTAATTAGAACAAAAAATGATTTTAAATGAGTTTGTAAAACAGCAGCTCGTTTGTCTAATTTGTAAGGAATAGGCCATCGAAAAATCATTAATTAATTAATATTTAAATTTTTAGAGGACATTATAGTAATTGCGCATTGTACGCATGTAGCTATTTTCCATAGTTACTATTGTGACTGTGTATACATAGCCGTTAACAGGACACTGTTTTTATTGAAAATGTAACTGCCCCCCCCCCCAGCATTATGAAACGCACTAAAATATTGTATAAACACTTAATATTATCTCCGAATATCTCGGAGTGAACAAACAAAAGTATAACAATATTTTAAATAAATATAATATTACATAGTGATAGAAAAATAAAAAAAAATCTATAGATATCAGTGGAATGCACGTAATGGAAAAAAATTACGGCTCATAAATCTGTTATGTAAGTTATTATTAATATGATGGACGAGGAGTAAATGATATGGCAAAATAATGAATCAATAAAAAATCTCATTAGAGGACTTAGGGGAAATGTACGTTTTGTGGATCAGCATAGAATTAAGAGTACATCGTGAAGAGATATAATATCTGTGTGTCATGGTAAAATTTAAATTCTGTAAGAACGAACTTAAATTTGCTGTCCTTTGGCAAAACAGTACATCTAATGCATTTTATAATATCTTATAAAATTACCATACGTTGACACAAAATTTGGCATAAAAATGTTTTTATTAAAATCCAAATCAATGGTCATAATTAATCATAACCTAATTTTTTTGAATTATGCACCTTGGTTGTACACTAGGAATTTTCGTATACCCTAAACATGCAGATAATTAACTATAATAATTATGTAATAACTTCTATTGTCGCTGTAAAAGTGTAGGTGAAATAATCAATGTAGCATAAATATCGCTTGTAATATAATACGCCTGCAACCTTTTCGAACGCTTGTGTTTATTCGGACTTTGTTTTGAACCAAACTCAATAATTCGGGTATTAGTTCTATAGTTATTATATTGTTTGTCGGTTAGTTATTAACATTTTGAAAATGCATTATTATTAAGGAGATATAGCGATACGGGTTTACTATAGTACGTGTACCGTACAAAATCGTACAAAACCGATTATTATTAATCACATTATTATTATAATTGGCTAACGGAATAGTTTGTATCATGCAATTGATAAAAAAATAATTTACATCACTATACCACAAATTACATATAAAATCAGCCAATTATTGTTTAAGGATACAACGAATAATAGCCCGTATATAATATACTCGTAATATAAATAATGTTGTTATGATGTTTAATTGTTCAAATATTTTGCTTGTTTGCATTTTACTATCCTTTATAAAGTGATCGCAGCTTATCGTAATTATGGTTTATGTTATCAATCGTATTCGTATTGTTATCGGAAAGTATAACACATAATATGTAAAACAAGATGATTTTATCAGCTCGAGCGACATTCAATGACGTTATGTATAACAAGTATTCAATATGATCGATCGCTAAAAATTCTTACTAAAATGAAAGAAGCCCAGAAAATTTTCAAAAGAGAAGTTTAACTATTAAATTAATCGGTAGATTTCGAACGCCATTACAAAATATATAAAAATTTCACAATGATAATAATTTATCAGTAAATAAAGACCCAAAAGACAGTTATCGTTCTAAGAAAATATTTTTCAAGTTGGTTAGGATAGACTTCCGAATCCTTCGGTATTGATGCACGGGTTCCGCAAGGTAGTTACTTATCCCCAGATATTTATATATATATATATTTATTTATTTATTTATTATACTTAAATACAATAAATCCACCAACTCAAATATGATACTAGCAACCTACGCTAACAAAATTAATATTCCCTCCAACCAAATAAAATACTTAGATTTAACATTAATCGCATAAGCACTTCACATGCTAATCCCATTTGAATATACAGATATCATTAGCAAACACAAAACTTCATAAACTTCACCCTTGACAAAAATCAAAATTAAACCTAAATACTAAATTATTATATTATAAAACAACAATAAGATTAAGTTATGGAATCCAAAATTACCAACATCACTACTAGAATATTATTCTTCGACTGATTACAAACGCATCGTGATCTATCAACAATACTTCCCTTTATAGAAATCTCAAAATTCCAACCATTAAAGAACTAGCAACTATATAGGTACTACAAATTATTCCATTCCAAAATCGGCTCTCGCACAAGTCCTTTTACACCTTATCCGATAATCCAGAATGACATCTTAAAAGTAACTAGTCATGTGACCTATTATTTTAAAAACTAAATGTTCTCATTAGTCATATAATAATTATATAATTATACAATTATTGTTACCCCAATTATATTTACTCATGTTAATTATATTCAAATTACAATAATATATACTTATTGTTGTGTTATTGTACGTATAAAAATTTTCTCTTAAATATAAAAATAAAAACAAATGTTGGTAAAGGAAACTAATAAGTATGTACATATATTTAAATGTACAATTCTTACTTTTTAACCAATTGAATTGTGTGCGTTAAACAATAATTTCTTACAACTATATGGACATTACATTCAAAATCCATTTAAACTAAGTATATAAATAATAATGCATAATACAAAAATTGTATGATACATACGCACCAAGATTGAGTCGCACGAATAAATGTATTTATATGTTTTTGCGAAGAAAAGTAAAAATTCAGTGTTTATAATTGTAAAAAAAAAAAAAAATCGATACCAATCACCAGGGAAAAAAGTAAAAAATTTAATTCAACTCCGCTTCGAGTCTTTTTAAGTCGAGCAACATACACGTCATGTAGGTTACGTTTCGACTAAAAAAAAGAAGAAAAAAAATACACCAAAACCACTTTACTTTGTCATCAGCTTTTACCAACGTTGCGTAAAAATAAAACGCCAATGTGTTGCGCTAACAATAATGAAAATACAACAATCCGTTTATGAAAACCGTTTCATGTCATGCGTTGATTACATTCTTTGAGTGTAAACACTTTTACTGACTCAAAGAGTTCGTTTAACTTCTCGTCTCATGTCAGTACAATTATTTTTTTTCTTTAGCTCTGCTTGCGATAATATAAAAATTACAGTTGCTTTTCCACGCATAAACATAAACACCTTCTTCGTACCATTATTCAATATCACTGATTATGACACCCTGCGTGTTTTTTATGGTTAGTTGATTTGCTTTCAGAAATTTCGTTGTAACAGTATCTTGTACATTATTCTAAGACATTCTACTCTGCTGAGATGTTGTACGTAATATAATAAAAGCGATTATTGTACGACTTTTTACAACACATGTATTGTAAATGTTCAGTAAACGTTGGACAAAGCTTGAAAATCTAATGCAATACCTACTAAAAGCAATCTAAATGCTGTTTAATAATTTGCAATAAAAATACGTAAATAAATATTATGCTGTTAGTCGCGTTGACGAAGCTGCTCATAGTATGACGTTCATCGAACGTGATGTATTAATAATTATTCTTTCCCATAAGTGATATTTCCCAGAATTTTCATGTTTTCTTCATTCGTTCCTTTGCGAAATAATTACTATCAGGCGCGTGAACATTGCAATATTAAGTATAAACATATAAATTTTATATTATACATATATTGTTTTGTTACTAAAATTGAATCGTTTGGTATATTTTTAGAGTAACGAATGAAACTTGTTCAATACGCGTGAACAAATACAAATATGTAAGAATAATCTATACATAAATACAAAAAAATCCGAACACCATACACTCATTGACTGATCATTGTAAACTTTAATAACAACAAAACGTACAAAATCTAGCATAGTTATCTTCAACATCTTCCAACACTAAATATGCATTCAGAGGAATTTTTTCAAAACAACATTATAAAGAATCAAAATAGTTCAAAACTGAATGTATAATATTTTAAATCTTTTTTTAGCCTAGGAAATATTTTATTTTGTTTATGCATTGATTCCAATAATTACCGATTAAGAAATGTATAAATTAAAGTAGGTGAAATAAATATTATTGGAATATATAACGATAATACACTTTTATTGACCTACATTTTTTAGGTATAAAAAAAGTGATTGCTCTATTCCAAAATAGTAAAATATCTTTGGAATGTGTACCGATTATTCAGTTAGTATTATGTATATAAATAAACACGATTTTATTTTAAATACCAACATTGTTTGCTAAATGCACGATAATATCTCGAATATAAACATTCAACGATTAATAAATACCAGCATACTATGCATAATATTACTATAAATATCATATCATTATAATGATAGCGGACGATAATGGAAATGCGTATAGAAAAAATAGTTTGCTTTTTCTAAGTAAAATAAAATTAACCAAACGCTCCCGTACATTTAAACTGTTATATTTTGTTGCGTGCACAAGCATTTTATTTCCTCGGGTTAAATCGTTTTTTGTATTTGTGTTACATCACGAGCTCGTACACGGGAGTTCTGTTTGAACACTAAATTGTATAATGATATGTATCATTACCAAACAGACGGATGCCGTCAAGTTGCATGATAATTATATATAAATATATAAATATAAATAGACGAAACTTGGCCATTTTTAACGAGAAGAAAATTGCATTCCTAGCACTGAAAATTATACATAATGTTGTTTACAGATAAACCCAGCGTTTTCCCGAAACACATGTATAAACCGTTTTGTTTGCACATAGTTTCACGTACCGTGGCACTCTCGTAGTGCTGCGGCCGTCATCACTCATAAACGTTCCATTTGATTGATCTGGAAAAATAGAAGATCGGATAGGTAGGAAGTTGTCGGGAAGATTTTTGATTGCTTACTGGATTACTTCAAAGCACGTGAGAACGGGTGAAATGTCAGTAAGCGTCGTGTACAAGTATACGGAATACAATATTATATAATTGTATATTTACATTCATATAATAACCAAAATCCGCGTCGTAAAACAACCAGCTCCGATTTTCAAGTGTATGCATAAAAGTACCACTATTGTTCAAATATTTTGTTAATTGTATTCAAGTGAGACGTTGACGTACAAAACAATTGCGGATTTAGTGACACAAAAGAGTAAACACGCGAAACAATATAGAACAACAACTCGAATCAAGTGGTTTTCAACCAACATTAATACAAAGAATTTAAGTTCGGCTCGGCCAAATAATAATATCTTTATTGTATATTTACTCGTATAAAAACGTATTTTCGTTCTACGGAGAAATTTTTTTCCAACACCAAAACCTTAAAGTTTAACATAATATTATGGTTTCTAATCATTATTCCGTTTTAATATCAAAATGCGTAGTGTGCTGCGAACATTTTCTTTCCGATATCATATTGTATAAATATTGTACCGGGTGAACGTGAAATCAATCTATTAACCGTAAATAATGTACTACTTTGATCATGCGCGATTGTCCTTAGCACTTATTCCTTTCGAAGTGCGTAACCTTATTCACTTATGAATACGACCGAGACGGTAAAATAATTGACCGAATCGTATGATATTTCGAACATCTGTAGCACGCTCAAACCAATCGGGTTGCCGAAGAGATGTGCTGTGGAAACACACAGAAAACATGTATGAAAACACGTACTTTATGCCTGCACACAGCGGTGTTTGATGATTACAGACGAGTACGTGTGGGTGGTACGAATATATTTCTTAGAGAATTGTATTGTTTTCCGTCGCACAGAATTCCATGAAGATAAAAACAAAAAAAAAAAAACCGAAACGCGATGAACTCCAACCGACGTACGGGACCGCGGTGCATACTTATATTAATATTTCGACTCATCAACAGTAAAAACAGTAGCACAATAACGGTACGAAAACGCTGTACAACAAGACGTCTAGCCGCACGCGCACGAAACGGAGAAAGGTCGATCGGAGAGGACCCGCTTCCGCCCCCGGAATAGCTCCCTCGGCGTTTTGCGCGGTTGCCATTGCTCGACCACCGTTGTCCGTGCACGTTTACTGCGGCACTATCCCATCGTCACCGGGCCCGGTGTGCATACTGCGAATGTCGCACAGTGCCCACTCACCGACCACACGTCGAACGCGAACCGTACGCGGACGACACTTGTTTTTGACACCTGACACGTCCTTCAACCGGCGACGACGGACCCGTGGAGCAGATACTATACGCAATCGATCTGTTCTGGCGAATTCCAAGATTTGTACGCGTTACATGTGTCACACCGAACACGGAAAACCGTTCGGAACGCGCACCAAAATGGGAATCGGAAATCGCCCGATTTTCGGTTAGTGTCGTGAGCGTAAGAGTGTATGAGTTGTTATTATTTTCACTGTTTCGTGTTTTCATTTCAATCACGTCGTTTGACGTGTTGGGAAAAAAATATGTCAATTTGTATATGAAAAATATGCTCTGAAAAGTTTGTTAGTGTAACGTCAAACATACGCGGGTTATCGAAGATTTGCGTCAGACCGTCTACATTTCAGACGACGCGACTTATTCAACATATGAATTGTGTCATTGCGACGTGCATTGTTGTGTTTCCACGGAGATCATTTCGGCCGCCGAATCGTACGATTCGGAAACAGAAACCGGGTAACGTGTGATGGTTTCGACGACGTGATATGATCGAGCGGGGACCAAGCGTAACGCATCGGAGGATCAGCGCCGTGTTGTAGACAAGTCGGTTAGATACCGTCCACGGTCCCTGTAAAAAAGGTTAGACCAAAAAACCGATCACCACGCCTTTCAATTTTTCTTTACTTTTTTCAAAATACAAATAAATTTATAATTTATTTTTTATTTTTTATTAATTATTTGTTTTTGTTCAACCAACGAATATAAAAAATAGATTAATAAAAATAAACATGTTTATATTTCAAGATAAATAAAGCGTGAAAATTATATTCAATAAAAAATATCGCCGACTAATTTTAATGATCAATTGTTTATATTACCGTGTTAAAAATGCAAAATCTTATTTTTTATTTTAATAAACAGAAAACTACTACTTGCAGGAGACTTGTAAAAATATATATTAGATTCACTTAAATTAAAATTATGTTAATTTAATCATGTTTCTTAATTTTTTATGTATTTTTTTTTAAATCTAACAATTATAAATTGCATGAAACTAAATTGATAACGTATATACGTCTTTGATAAGTTGTAAAAAATATGAAGCCTCTAAAATAATATCTATAATTAAAATTAATTTACATTTAATCAGCATAATTAGAATGTCTAAAGAAATAGATTTTTTATTTGATTTATAGTTTTATTTATCATTAAAAAGAATCATGTATTCTTTATATAAACGTATTCATTTTCAATTCCATGCAAAATATTTTCCCAAGAAATAAGGTAAGATTTCCAAAATATTTTATCGATTAAACAACAGTGTATATGCGCAGTAAGGGAGCTTGTTAACCTTAATTTGTGTATCGTGTGAAATGTAAAGAACCCATTTAGTGTCTTTTAATTGAAAACCCACGATTTTCATTAAACTAAGAAGATTAAGAAAACTAAATCTATTACGTTTGTAATATTATTAAAATTTAATATTATTTTAAGCCATTATTAAAACAAATATTATTCTGAATGTAACTATGTTTTGTTGTTTTTTTGAAAGTATCTACTCCGGTAAAAACCTAAGAAAAAAAATGTTCGATGTAAAAACAATCGTTTTATTAGTAGTCGAATAAACAATAATTATAATTGGATTTAAAAGTGGTAATTAAATACGTACCATGTGATGATATTTAACGAAAAGTATATCGATTTCGCATTTTAACGAAATAAATGTAAATGTGTGCACACAACCCGATTATTCTTGAATCCATTTGGTGGAGGAGGGTGATGCTTGTTATTTAGACCTTAGATTGCTGCGGCTGGAGCAGATAGAGGATCAGTTCGTATCATTCTGGGAAAACATTCATCGTTAAGCGGCGGAGTGTCGACTGACGGGCAAACGGAGAGCTTGATCTAGGATAGGGGAGAGGACGATGTAAATCCCTTAGAAATCGCGTCCGATCCAAAAAGAAGACAGCGGCCTGATCATCGGCATTATATATAATAAGCCGTGGTCGGTCAAATCGATGCGCATGTGATATACATACATGTATATCATATATAATTGTATTATAATGTGCAGAAGTCGGGGCACGACAGTGGTTTTTAACCGCATTTGTTCAATTACTATACAGACACACACACACGCACACACACACGCATACACGCCGCTCCCATGAGTTCGTATCGATTCGACATAATAACGTGCGGTGGCGGTAAAACTATCTTGGCCGCGACGCAAACACGGTTTTTACATTCACCCCCATTACGCACGCTGCACCGGCATACACGCGCATAAATGTACATGTTATTCGCGATCCGCTTTCCGGGTAGGAAAACATGTTTCACCGGTCGTCTCATGTAGGCCTTGCCAACGCGCCCGGCCGCATGAGCGGATCCGCCATAGAGATACCCACGTGTTTTCTGTGAAAAAGATGTTTTAGAATTAAAATCGCATTTTTCCCGACTTGCAGTCATGATTAAATATTCATTTCAACTGTTTCCATTAATATTATGTACTTAATTAGTTAAAAAAAAAAAAAAATCAAACGTGTGTAGAACGACCAAAACGTTTAAAAAATCCCGGATTCCAAAGTTAGGTTGTGTTCATACATAACTAATTTTATTATACTATCATCCGCTACTATCGTGTTGTTCGTGTCGACTCGGGCAATATTTTTGGACGAAATTTTTTTTTCAACGTTGATAGTAAATATTATACCGTTCCCATCTCCTTCCACGTCAAAATCACAGGAGTGAAACAACAGTGTGTTTATAGGTTTAAAAAGGTTTAAGTGTAACACGGAGAGTGAGAGAAAAAAAATAGATGCGTAACAATATGAATACGACAGTAGCAACGTAAATTTAGAAGCAAATTTAACAATTAATTTACAAGTGCTCTACATGGGTGTATTGTGTTCAAAGTTTCGGCGAGTGTTCATAGACAAACTTGGCTGATGGCGTTAATACGCGCTACAGCGGACTTTACCCGACGGTCGGTTGAAAATTTACCGAACGCGACAAGTAGCCCGTTGCAAATTAACAGTTATGAATACAAATTATTTATTTTTCAAACACAACGAGTGTATTATAATTATACGCGGTTTGCACGGGACACGGTGATAGTGGATCAGTAGCATTACCAAGTTCATTTATCGTGGTAACGATCCATGCACTACGGTATTCTACAGCAGGGGTTAACAACTTTTGTGGACTTGTAACTTTTTTTTGGTCGTTAAAATCGACAAAAAAAAAAAAAAAGTGTTCACTAATCAAACATATATTTCATGTTACACTTCCCTTATATTTTTTTTTGTTTGTTTAATTTATTTAGTCATAATATTTGCTCATTGTATTAATTTTAATATAGATTGTAAATTTACTTATTTCTAATAATAAAAAAAAAAACAAATTTATACGAACGGGATAAACATTGTTATTCGTTACCCACGAAATATCCGTTAAATTACATACATTATACCTACATAGCTACTCGATCGCAACTGCATAATTGAGTTTTTTATAGTTATTTATTATTGTATAACCTACCATTACTATATATTGCCTTTATTAACCAATACAATTAGAGAATTAAAATCTATAATAATTTTGTAGCATAAAATCATACAATTTTTTAAATATAATTAAAATTCAGTATTTCCAAAATGTTTTATCCAACTTTTTTCTGTTGTATGCATTTTTTTCCATAATTTCTTCGCTCTCTAACGTTTACTATAATGTAGTATAATGCAGACGCACTAAAATATTTGATTTTCGAATTTTGATAAATTAGATTTTCTAAACGGTGAGACAAATTCAAAGTACACTTATTATGCCTTGGAAGGTATTTTTAAAAATGGAAAATAAATCGACGTTCCGTCTCAGAATAAAACGATGTGCGTCCTTATTTTCTACCGTGCACGCTCAGAATAATCCAGACGATGCACCGAGAAGACAAAATTGGATAGTAAAAAAGTCTATTAAATCTTTGGAAGCGTCGTCGTCGCGTTCCGGACCGTTTCGTCGTATTTTTCACTCTCGTCCATATCATACACGCCCACGATCGCAAGCATTTACGATTAAACTCGCTGCACGGTAGAAAAAAAAAAAAACAATAAATTACCAACCACTACGGGGGTAGTGTTGTCGAAAATGATTTTGAAAATGATTAAGCAACGCATTAAAGCTGTGATCCGCGGGAGACGCGAATCTCCAAGGAAGAACGCAACGGTGAACGTAATGTGCCTGATAATTACAAAGTTATATAATACGATTACGGCGACAAGGCACGCGATTCGTAGACGAACGGTGCGGCGCGCAGACTGTGTTCGTTACAGGGATAACACGTAGTTCTGTGCCGATTTGTTTAGGTGGAAGAGCGTGTTGGTCCCGTGGACATAACGTGCGACGGATATGCAAAACACAGCACTGCGTCGTACAATGTTGTAGGTACGCGTGAATTATTATTTGCGTACGCGTGGTCGGCGTTTGTCACGGCACGAGGGAAAGGGACGCGGTCTGTTCAACAGGATGTTCGTGACACAGCTGTGATGCAAACAACAGTGTATAACGATAGGTGTACCGAAACATCAACGCTAATATTTTAATAACAATGATTGTCGATTATACTAGTAATGATCCTACCGATTTGGCATTGTACATGTAGCGTTTGAACTACGAACGAAACTGCAATCTACCGTTTGTCGATGTTCGTTTACTGTGCACGCTTACATAAAAATAAACCTTAATTGTACTCAAAACCACGGCACTACACGTGGATGCACCGCGTTCACTAACTGCGTGATCCGATCAACTTATACCTAATCCACGGAATAATATCATGGAAATTATAATTCCGATTATAAATAATAACAATAGCTCTAATCGCATAAACGCATTAAAGAATAATACAAATAGTAGTAATATAAATAATAAACTAGCCCGGATCACGTTTTTTATTTTTGTGCAATAGGCATATATACATATGATTTTGCGGTTGTTAAGTTTTCGTGTTTATTTTTCGTAGGTTTTTTACTTTACAACTGTATTACTTTTTTTCCGGATTTTACAGATTTATGAACATTAATCGAACAAATCTATTAACATCTATAATTATGAAGGTAAACACTATAGTGGATAATCATTGACATTACGTTTTAACTCAAAACGTAATGTTTCCTTTCGCAGAAAATGCAAAAAATCAAAACCAGATCCAACAACTCACGAGATCAAGATGCAAATCGAGATTTCGATTTAAATACAATATCTAACGGTATATCAGACAGTTATAAATTACGTTCGACGGATATCGATTGTTAATTGTTATAATTGTTCTGTAGGTGTTAACGAAAACACAACGAAAACCGATGAAAATAGCATACAAGGAATGAACGCTTACATAAATGCTTTGAAGCTGCATAAACAAAAAATATCAGGTATCTGCCGTATAGTAAACAATATGTAAACTTTTTACACTCGAATCGATAACAGTTGATCGAATGATTATAAAATATATGTTTTTCCGTCATTAAAAAGCTATGGTTGAAAGCATAATCGAAACCGTGGATAATGCCAAAGAAGATAATACGGAACAAATATGCACGCGAGAAAAAATTACAGGTACGTTTCGGAAATAAACAAACGGTATTTGGATTATCTTTATATCCATAATAAACAATATGAATTGCTAGGAAAATGGCACATTAATAGGATCTATTATTTTAATATTGAGCATACAAATAAGCCGTCGGTGCATGAAATATTCGACATTTGGAGATTAAAATGTGTAGTGACAAAACCGTTTATGAATTATAACGATCGTCAAAAAATAATGAATAATAAACAATTATCACTTTTATTCTATTACGTTTTAGTTTTAATAATAACTATTTTTCCAATAGAGTTGTATTAGTACGTTGTTTAAATAACATTTTATCACGATAGAAAAATCTAAAATTAAAATTTTTACGTTATATAATACCATAATATAATGACACTTAATTAAATTTGTACATCGTGCAAATAACAGTGAATTTTTTTTTTTATTGCATGTTTGAAAATTAGGCAATATTTTGATTTATTTAGAATACTAAAAATCAGAAATTTCTTCTTTTCCTGCCATAAATTAATCATACTTTATACTATAGCTATTCACAGCAATATATTTTTAAAAGTAAAATTAATGTTGAATCGCTTAAACGATGTTTTTGTAATATACTAAATAATGAAAATAAATATTTTTAAAATCGTAAAAGGTAAAGAGTCGAAATTGGAGTACGGAGTTCCGCTTACGGTAGAACCTATGATAGTGCACGACGTGAGTCACATTGTCATCGATACATTTCGAGATCACTTATGCCGTGAACTTCCCGGTAACAAAAGAAAATTATTTGAATCACAGGTAATTTGAAAACAAACACACATCTTTCGATGATCATACGCATATTTGAAATACAGTATAAAAATTATAATAAATATATATATAAAGTGCCGGATCTAAGACATTTGACGCCCGGGGCTAATAAAAATGTAGCGCCCTTACATAGTATTAGTTACGGTATTAGCAGTATTTTTCATAATTTTAAGAGCGCCCTGTACCAACAGCGCCCGTGGCAAGAATACCCACTTGCCCCCCCCCTAGATCCGGCACTGTATATATATATATGTATATATATATATGTAAAGAGAATATCATAGAGCGAAAAAATTATTTGACAATGGGTACCTCTACTGATTTAGATACTATGTGATATTATAGGAAATATATGTACTTACTTAAGGCTATACTTAAAAACTGTATGTACTCAAGGTAGATGTTCTGCGTCGATGTAATTTAAGTTGATAATGAGGAATTAAGGACATGTTATAGGATTCATGGGCAGTCATCAATCAATTTTGATGATTTTGTAAAAGGTTTTAAAATATTTTGTTACAAATTTAATCTATTTTATTTACTAAGAGAAAGTACAAGAAGTCATCGTTAAGTGTTTCATTTGACTTAATGATAACGCAAAGAACTTTTGATTGAAAAACTTTTATTTTTATTTATAATTTTTTTTTTTATGTCGGACATTATTGCTTGATTTTGTGTAACATCTTTATTGAGATTAAAAACATTTATAGTGAAAATATGTTTTATAATTACGTGATGATATTTGAATAAACGTTACGTAAACGATAATTACGGTTTTACAAATATTATCTAACATTGAAATCAAAGATTGGAGAATCAAAAGTTTAAGCCGATCGTGGGTTGGTCTTGAGTTACGTGTTGTATTATACATCGCAGGAGCTCAAAGAGCATCTATCGTTGATTGAAGACATCCGGCGTGCGGAAAAAGACGTAATGGAAGTACAAGAACGCCTTTTGAGGATGGACGACAAAGGCGGTAGTTATGGGTTGAAGCCGTGGAACGTTGAAAACTACTCCCTTCTATGTCCACAAGCTTTCGATAAAAACACGAACGAAGAAAAAGAAAGTGAGTGAATTTCATTTTAATGCGTTCTCCATCATCGAGTTCTTATACGAATTCCGTTTATATTAGACGAAAACGACAGGAAACAAGCAACTGTCAGCTACGGTATTCACACAGAGCTGAGACAACTCAGACTGCATTTGAACGGAGTACGACCCAGGTTTGTCATAAAATGGTGTATCAGGTACCGCTGTAGAGAGAATTAACATTACTTGATTTAGGTCAGACGTGCAATGTCACAAGTCCAAAATCGTACGGACGTGTCCGGTAGTAGAAAACCCCAATGAGATAAGCTTGTTTGTAAATACCAATATTGTTCGCTTTAAACGATTTGTGCCTGGTGGCATTTATAAGGTAATTATTAATTTTGATAAAATTTAGATTTGAAATACATAATTTTTGTCATTCAGTTGAGCAACTATGTTATCATAAAAAAATACTATGCTTATTTAAACAATTTCAAAAAGTAGTACTTAAGTAGTTTAAAATCGAAGAAACGTTTATTTCTGAGATTATTTAACTTCAATGATATAATTTAGGTGCTTATACTTTTATTTGAATAATAAAATATGCGACAATTTGTAAAAAAAAAGATAAACATTTTTACAGTACTTCACATAATATTCTTTGTTTATATTATCATCTCACTTAACAAAATTGATGAATACCTCTTAATTAAATTATTTTTGTTGTGTTTAAAAGAATGATTCATCCAAACATTATTCCGCAATTTGTCATCGTTATGTTCAACATGGCAATATTATTATGTTTCTTAACAATAATATTTTTAAATACCATTTTGCGAGAACGAAGAACTATAAAATACCTGCATGTTAAACCCTTCATTAATCACCTTATTAACTTAAATAACGTTAGTCACTGAGGGTAATATAATAACTAATTTACTTAGTATATTTTAAAAATTAACAATTGTGTAGGTTGTATTATTTTTTGCAGAAAATGGCATACTTTGAACGTATAATTATTATTTCATAAGTTTTGATGATTTTTTAAAATATTTTACACATAATTTCAGCGTTTATCCTATATTAATTTAACCATTGCCAGTAACTAATTAAATTTATTGTTAAATATGTAATGTTTTGATAATAAAATAATGCCGTTTTTAAATGAAATGTAACTCGAACGACATGTTTGGATTATTAAAAAACTATGGTTTATTGGTAAATTAATTTTTTTTAAAGACCGAAAACGGAAACAGTAACTGGAACAGTTAATTATTAATAAAATCCAATTCCACTGACTATGTTTATCTTTTGATCCTGATTATGATAACAATAAAAAACCTCACAAAGGTAAAGGAGGTTAGATCTCGGAAAAAATAATTTAAATACGTATTTAATATGTCCACGGTATTCGAATACCTTATGTTGACTATACAAAAGGGATACTAACCAACCGTTGCGCTTAGAACGGACAAACAAAACCGCAACTTGTGTAGGTATACAAAACCAATGTTAGCGGTTGGTAGAACTGAATTAGGCAACTGATTTCGTGCGTGAAACAAATATAATTATTTGTGTGTGCCAGAAAACCATAACGGTCATAAACACGGGGAAACGGATGACGCGATTCGGGTTGTCGACGTACGGTGGCGATTCGAACAGAGCGTTCGTTTACGAGTACGCGCCCAGACGTCAATTAGCGTCCGGCATGAAAGCGAAAATTACCGTGACTTTTAAATGCACGTCGTTGGAGGACATTTACGAATTGTTGATCATAACGTCGTCCGACGGAAACAACCGAACGAACGTTCTCGTGTGCGGGGAAAACGCAGCACCGGTGTTGCAATGTAAGTGGATATTATCATAATGTCGTGTTATATGTAGCTTATCCCGTTTAAGCGCACAATGCACAGTTTATAGTTTATTTTATACTTATTTATCTATTTATTTATTTTTTTTTTTTAACAATTACAACATAGATAAATAGACAATCTGTATACATAAATTATAAGTATTTTTTCTTGACAATTTTTTCAATCTGGCTGGACGGCGTGAAGGAAACGACAGTCCATTGACACTACTTCCAATATGAACCCAATTTAATTTGTATTAATTATAAGATCGTATAGCCATTCCCATTTAAGACTACAGGAAGGATTTTAAGGTAGTGTGGTCGACTAAGGATGTTTTTGTGGAGATTATTATAATTATATGATGCCATTGTTGATATCGTTGAAACATTACATTAACATGAGATCATAGAAGCAAGGATCGTTTACTCACACCACCATGGGGCAGGAGGAATCATATGCTTATTGATTGGAATGGTTGAAGGGATTTTTAGGTTAGAGATTTTTACAGTACCCTAAAGTTAAATGCCATATATCACCGCGTATCAATTGCTCATAAATTAACATTTTGTTATTTATTGCCATTTTTGATCGCAGTAGTTGTCTTAGCTTGTGAAGTCTGAGGTTTAAATTTATGATTGAAAATTGCTGTTTGATTTATTATTTACGACCTAGATTTTTTTTTTTTTTTTACTGATGCTCTTTAAGAACGAGATGATACCCCCTCACCTACAACACTTGCTCGCGCTAAAACGCCACACCATTCGCTCAAAACGATGTTGTAATGTAATATTTCAATATGCCTTGTGAATTTTTAAATTATTATTTTATACGCGCCCGAAGTGCAATAAACCACCGTTATTATATACATGCTACCCTGATATATCATAGGAATACATTTTGAAAACCGAAAACGCTAGAAGGCTATGCAGCGATAGTATTATATTTTTATAGTCTCTCATTCACAAAATGGTTCTTTGGTGTGATTAATATATCATACAATATTCTCGTAATGTATGTACCAAACGAGTTTTCTTCGAATAGAAATCCATATAAGTTGTTCCAAAATGTCCATAGAAGGGTATTGTTATGGTGCCGAGATGTTTTGTAAAATGTTAATAACTTTTCGTTTGCGTACATCATCCACTTCCGACGAACTCATCAAGATGGTCAGAAATTCTATATGAATCACAATAAACAAACCCGTTCGTAGAAATAATTGATATTTTAATATAATATATTATATTTCACAACAATGTATAACACTACAAAATAACTGTTTAAGAAAAAACTTCACATAATTTCCGTTTCCTTTAAATATGCATATTAATGTGTACATTTTTGTTTATTATTTGCACGAATGGATCGATAATTGGTTTTTGCTGTCATTTGCTAACCGGCCCCGCATGAACGTACATCACGATATTATTTTTAAATGTTTCTTTAATTTTCACCATTTTGTTGCGTTACATTAACTTTTAGTTATTATTCTCACTGTCTAACATTGTTACTTTTTTGCATTTTTACCGTTATCTTCGTGTATACATTTACCATTGATCAACATCAACATTACCACAAGCATTACTGTCATCGACTAATCAAAATGTACAAATTAGTTCACGATTTTTAGGTTTTATAATTGTTTTAAAATATTTATTTGTATATTATTTCTTTATAATCATTTGTTTTATTGAACTATTCTTCTTCTTTTGGGCGACACATTTGTGCCTCAATTATTAATATTATTATTATTATACCAGTTTTAAATTTTTAAGTGGTCTGACAAACAAATATCACTTTAAAAAGCGTTTTCACATATAGTCCACTTCAATGATAATTCTAAACGATGTTAATTTATGTTTCGTAAGACTTATCTTCGACGAACATTATGTAAGGTAAACATCTTACAAATATGACCGGAAAAATGTGTTGGGATATAAAACTTATTATACATTATCATAATGGGTGGAGAGACCGTTTTTTGCATTATCGCCCATGAGGTGCAGCGCCAAGTCGAACCCCGCTACACTATACGATCCTTCGGAGAAGGCGCATCCCCTAATCCAGGGTAAACCATCCAAACTCGTTTCGTATTATAAATGACCGTCAATACATCTATTAGGATATTAATATGAAACCATCAAACCGTAGTAATATATAATCTAAGGCACCCGCTGGCCGTAAATAGTTTTGTTGTTTGTTGGCAGGTACTCGGTGACGTGGCTCTACAAGAGCCAATCGTTCGTGGGCCTCGGATTACAATATAGTTTTGGACAGTTTCTCAATAGTTATTAATAGACCCCCGTGGACGATCGCGTGCACGCACATTGTAGCCCGTTCGAGACGATAAATCACAACACGGCAACGAACAATTATAACATTACCTTTAGCGTACCTTTATCTTTTATCGGATATAACGAATGGTCTGTTGGTGGTGAATTGTTAAACGTATGATAATTACATTAAAACCGATTTATTGCGAATAACTCGAAGTGATGTGAAGTGTGAATGTATTATCTGATTACACGTGGTCCGTGCCATTTGGAATTGTATGACAGTTTTTTCGATGATAATATTTTAGTAATTAGTCGTTCTAATCGCTTTGGTTTCGACTCAAAACCGATTGAAACGACTAAAACCGGACGAAACACTATCCTAGAAACTATTTCAAAAATTCTGAAACACATGAACCGTTTTGTGAAAAAAAATCTTCCAGTTTTGGTATTTAACGCAATCGTACGAGCGAAACGACAAGTTTCCGTTAACGCACAACGCGTACGTGGGACCATGGGGTACGTCCACCTCCGTCGAATTACACAGTAAATTACACCACCAGGGATGCGCGTGTCGATGGGAAGTACGTGGCTCTCTACGGTGCGTGTTATGTTCAATGTTAGGATCAGATAACTAAAAAATTATCTGTATAAAGATTAAGATAACTACAATACAATTTATCTAACATACAAGTAAAAGATAAACTAAATAAATTCATCTTTTATCGAGATAAAAAATTAAAGAAAATTACCTATATAAAATACAAATATACTAGCGTATGCCGTTAATGAATGATACTTTCAAAAAAAAAAAAAAAAGTAATAGAAATTGTTATATTTTTTTACGGTAATAATTTATATTTGAAGACTGATTATTATTTTACTTGAAAGCGCGTCTCAGAAAAAGGTAATATAATTTGAAAATGAAAAATGATCTTAAGAACTTTTCTGATTACTTTTATCAATACCGAAAATTAATTTATCAATCTAAAATGTATCTTAATTCATAAATCGATCTAGCCAGGTATATTTATCTATAACAAGAATTTAAATACCTTGTAAATATAAATCCTAGATTAGATGAAAGACAAATAAATAATTATCTATTTGATAATTAAAACGCTTAACACTGTTTATGCTGTGCACCACACTACACACTCAAAACCGAATCACGTGTACGTTTCCAGACACCGCGCCGGGCTACGAAATGGATTCGTGCCGCAACGACGAACCGACCGATCATTGTTCGCCGTCCGCGTGCGTGTTCGAGTGCAACGCCTGTCTGGTGGGCGGCTCGAAAACGATCACAGTCACGACAAGGAACATCGGACGTTCCGCGAGATTCGTTTGCGTCCCCGAAGACGTTTGGTACGCGAAATCGGTCGAGGTGAGTTCCCTCGCTGTACTTTTTTTACTCGTCTGAACCGTACGGAACACGGTTCGGTCGTGCGACAAAACTGGTGGTGCTGGTGCTGCGAAAACAATTGTACGGTAACATTCGTGTACGCGAAACATTTTACATTTTACAAATTTCGGTGCACATGATTGATATAAAACTGAAGGGAAAAACCGTAGTTCCTAACCTGTTGTTTAGCGTCGCTGAAATGTATTGATTTTTAAGAAAGAAAGAAAACGGGCTAGGAATGTGAGATACAAAGACGCGTGAATACGATATCTTGCTGTATCGGTCTATTGAACCTAAAACCTATGTAGGTAGCTCTTTATAAAACAGTTCTGGGTTAAATAGGTCAAGCTGATCAGTTTATATATCAAAAATCTTATTAAAGCAGACTTAAATATTAATCGAATACTGTAAGCGCTGATAATCAGCTCAAATTTCATTAAAATATCTCGTAAATGATGGAACGTCTATACAATTTTAATATATATATATATATATGCATATATATACACGTAATTCATTGTAATATAATCTAATGGAATGGTGTGTGACAAGATATTAAGCGATGGTGTAATGTCGAGTTCGAAACTCGATCTTATTTGAAGGTTTCTCCTTATTTTTCCCCAATTATTTTGAAAATTCAACATTTTTAAGAAATATCCCCCTCTCGAAGTAGCAATTTTTTTCCTACATTTTCTATCAGAAATAAGTCTCCCGTAATAGAGACGATCATTTTGGTCAAAATCATGAACACCAATCAAAAAAAAAAAAAAAAAAACGCACATCATCCCTAGTGAAACCACACGATTCTTGTTTTTTACTCAGAACTTTATAAATAGCGTACCTAATATTATAAACATATTTAATAATATATATAATATATTTAATAATCATTTTAAGTGTCCAGTTTACGTTTATTGCAATAGTTTATTAAGTTGGACAACTTAACAATTAATATAATTGATTGACGACGGAATACAATAAGACCATATTCAATATTATTTGACAGACGATTAGTCTTCCTACCACTTCTAAACCACCATATATTATATTTGATACGGAAATTTAATTCTCTAATTAAGAAAACTTTATATATTTCAACGTCGAACAATAAGTTAGCAGAAAAATAATTGTGTGTATTAACTGAAGAAATTCAAAGAAACAAGTAGAACTATTTATCACACCACTAGTTTTATTTAAATGCTGAATAATTAATATGGTAGTAAATAAATTGGTCCCATATTCAAATATATATATATATATATATAATCGTTTACGTGAGTAACGTCTTTGCTTTTACCGAGTTCATTCGTGAAGTATACAAAATTATTCACCAAGCTAATGGCATTTATTCATTCCAAACATTTAAATGAGCAACGTTAGACATTCGTATATCCTATTTAATGTTTTTTTTTTTTTTGTTTTGTATAAATACGGATAGAAAAAGAAACAAGTCATTTAATTAAGATAGTTAGTTTCAAATTAACGAAGTTCAATTCAGTAAATCGCAGCATACCACTTGCATACATCCCACAGAATAATATAGTTTTTAAGTTAAGTGTGAAATAAAAGTATACTCAAAAGTAATTTCACGCAGGCATAAATACATATATTGCATATCGAATTCACGAAATTAATTAACAATTTTGATTAAGTTATAATATTATTATTTATTCTTGCACATCTCGAATAAAATGTCTTTGTTACGTGGTAAAATTGAAAACAACGAATATTGTCGATCAATGTAACGCAAAAGGTATACGTTATTATTTTTTCAAATACACTATTGGATGACTTTCACAAATGTAAAATTGTAAATTCTGTCGAAAAATAAAAAAGGGATTAATTTTACCCTAGCACAACTGGCCGTTTTCTTATTTTTTATTCTTGACGATTGTTATTCATAAAAGTTCGATAAGAGTCGCGCATATTATTGAAAAGGCTATTTCATTTATTATTCAATAAATGTTAAATATAATAAGATATAAATGTATATTGTTTGTAAAATGCATTATATATCTGAGATTTTCTTCGTCATAAAAGGATAATGGAATTCTCTGTACTTTAATATTTTAGAGAACCTTGCTCAATGATATTCCTTCTAACATAAGCAGAAATGTTGAAATATCAAAAATTTATACATCTAGTAGTAGTAGTAGTTTTTAATAGTTTGATCATATACAAAATAAATTACCTTTTTGATATTAAATATTTAAATCAAAAATAATTTGAATAATTTAATATTTTATCATGTAATACAATTTAATTGTAACTTAAACATAATATAATTACATATTTTAAAATATATTTATTTGTTATACTACTTTAGGATGTTGAGTGGAATGGATCGATGCGTATGGGTCCATTTAAAATTACCCCTTCAATATTCGAAATTAATCATGGACAATCAATAGATTTAAAGGTTACGTTTGAGCCACGTTTGCAGTCATTTTATGTAAGTTATAAAATTGTTTATACAATGGTTATAGTTAGTATAGTAAAACTTGAACTCGGATGATATCAAATTAATATAAATATATTGGAATTCATACTGTAAAATAAATTTTCGATTGTATGAGAGCAAATATTTTAAATAATTTATACTCATGCAAAATACTAAACTATAAATTAAAATTTATTATAAAATAAATAAATTACAATAAAATAAAAATAAACTTTCTTGTTGTATAATTTATATTTCAAAGCATAATGAATAAGAGAACGGAATTGAGAATGCTAAGACCAACGTAATGAGTTACTTAGGAAGATAAGATAATGAGTAGTTTTAGAGTAATATTATGAATGAAAAAAAAAATGAGAAAAAATGGATTAAATATAATATGGACATACGGTATCCAACTCTGGGGTGCAGCCAAAAAGTCCAACTTAAACAAAATTCAAATCTTCCAATCTAAATGTCTCCGTCAAATAACTAAAGCTCCCTACTATGTATCTAACGACACTTTACATAAAGATCCAGCTATTCCAACAGTCCAAAACGTCGCAAAAACTTTCTACAAACGCACACACTCCAAGTTCCACAGCCATCGTAATCCCCTAATTTCCGAACTATCTACCAACTCTATTCCTGGTGACCCCAGAAGGCGTCTAAAACATACCTGGTGTCGTGACCTACTAATCTAAAATTGTTTATACCTCTATCTCCCCTTAATTTTGTAATCACGCCCTCTCCTACTAGCAAACTAAAATCCTAGCCTAAAATCCTAACCTTAAGTGCCTCCAATGGGCGGTTTCTTATTTCCAGCCTCTCAAAAGCCATATCACCTCCATCACATGCACTCATTGTAAAACAACATTTACAGATTGTGTATATTTAAATAAACGTTAAAAAAAAAAAAAAAAAAAAAAATATATAATATATTATATGGATATGATATTACGATTAATGTAATAAAACTGTCGTAAAAGCTTCTATAGCACGGTTGAAAAATTTAAGCGAGCAATGGGATGCTGGTCCATCTGAAAGTAGAGGTCAAACGTGGATTTGAGTCTGGAATTGGAAGAGAAACTATATACTTCACGTATGACTCATATTTGTAAAAATCCCACATTTTTGTAGCTGTTTTGTTGTACGATTTTCATTTGAAAGAGAAATAAAATCATGCCAACCATTTTACATAATAAATTTCTCTTGATCACTTCATTGGCCAACTCTGTTCATCTTCGTAAGAGAAATAGTGGTACAGAAATGCTCTTAAATATTATGATAAAAGGCAGAAAAAATACAAAAAATTACAATCTTCTAAAAAAAAAAACTGTTACTATTCAATGGACGTCTTCGTGTTTAATAGCTATAATACCAATTTCTTACTTCACTACAAATTATAAATTTTTTGTGGTTGTATAGTTTTTTCTATAGTAAAAAATAAAAATATATATTCGAGGAAATTCCAACAAGCAGATAAATCATGAAGCCCGCAATAAATTTAAAAGTTAAGTCAAAGCGCAATGTATAACGATCGATTGACTAAACGTCATACTTTGAAAATATCGTACCAAAAAATTGATTTGTTTTCAATAACAAAAACCCCCTTTAATATTATTATTATTACTATAAAACTTATATATTTCTAGATGCGTTCAGAATTTAAATAATAATTTGCAACCTATCCAGTACCTAAATAAATCATCATCACCTAGTGTCCGTAGGGTATGGCTTTCCGATTTTTAACAACAAAAAATCAGCATGAGTATATGCATAAACAGAAGATGTTATGCGATCGTTTTATTAGTAATCAAGTAATGGAGTTTCCGTTGAACATTTCACTCGAAAAAAAACTTAATATCACTGCGGACGCTGTACAAAAAAATTTATCATATTCAATAAAACTTGAATATTTCTATTTAACGATTACGCGTTATAGTATTTGTAATTATTTGAAAACGGTTAGGGCATGTTTAAAAATGCTGTGTTCATGTGTACAGTTTTGTAAACAGTTTTTAAGTGTAACCAAAACTACAACAAATTAAACACATTTTCTTGTATTTTAATTAAAATTATAGTTTAATTTTAATCAAAATTCAAATCTATCAGATGCGTTTTAATTCATTAATAACTCAATAATAATTTTTACTAAACAATTCAGAACTAATCGGTTTGAATACAATATTAATATTATTGACATCGTTTCGGTTATTTGAGCCATTGAAAATAATATAATACAGAATAAAAAAAAAAAAACAACCCTTTATTAAATTGGATGCATTATTGTAAAATACGCTGTAATTAAATTTCGTGGACTAATAATAAAGATTTCCACTTACTAAAGACAATCATACCAAGTTCATTATAAAAACTGTATTAATCTGAAAAGGGTAAGGATGTTGTATATAGTATATAGTAGTTTTGTTATACTGATGGCTTATAAAAAGGCACAGAAAAAAAAATCAAAAAAATATTCTCTAGAATACCTACCAGTCAGAAATAAAAACCGGTACAAATTCGTTGATAGTTTTGTAAAAAAAAAATTAAATATTACCGTGTAAACATTAAAACAATTAAAAAGGAGACAATATTATTTTTTATTATTATTATTTTTTTTTTTTTTTTTTTTTTTTTTTTTTTTAACAGACAAAAGTTGTACAAATAAAACTCTCTGTGTTTAAATATGTATATTAGGCTATACATTTTCAAAAGTGGCTATTACAGTTGAAACAACTTACTGCATATTTTTCTACAATCTATAAACATAACATTATATTTGTTTTCGACATTTTTTTATTTATTTATTTAAGTAGATTTTTTATAGTACTTCTTTAAATTTTCAATTCATATGTGGCTATAAATAATTTCATATATATATATATATATATATATATATATATATATCTAATAATAATGTACCGCCAATAGCCTGATAGACTTTTTAGATTACAAGCATCACTAGGGAATTGTATTTTATTTTATTTATAAAATAAACGTAAACGGGTAGGCAGTCTTTTGTTTTGCTGTAATAAACTATTATATATACATATTTATAATGATGTCATGAATATTTTTTGAGCATATCTTTATAAACATATTTATAAATAAATCGAAGACAAACAATAGGTCCCTAGGTTGTTTTATCCAATATTTTTTTTTTTGGAATATAACTTAATGTACTATATTGACTTCTCTTTGTTATTCAAGTCACTGTTATAACTTAAATTTCTTTTGTCCTCTTGGGTTTCGACTCATCGATGATAAATAAATGCCTTTGAGCGAAAAAATAAATAAATATCGGATAAAATATATTTTTGCTAACATTTACAAGAAGAACATTTTATTTTTCACATTATATTATATTAATAGATATTTATGTTCCATTCATTTTATTAGATTAATTAATAACACATAAATGTTTTCACTTCTATACGTATAAAGATAACAAATTTATTGACCAAATCGTCGTGACTTCACTATATAATAACATTAATATTATCATTAATCTTACTGTTATATTCACCCTCCATCAACGTTATCGATCGGACTATCCTATAGAACTAAAACAATTTCTAATTACATTGTACCTGTATCACACTCCGATTCTCTCTAATACATAACAATATATTATTGTTTACGATATATTTTACCATTGACAATGTGAGTAAATACGATCAAGTGTATGTTCTCCGACACACGAAGAACACAAACTATTACACAGTATTATTCTCGATTTCATCGTCGTCTCCGGCAGTGTTCTTGAAATAATCTGTTAGTCAGACCCTATATTAATGACCTGCTAAATTTTACGTATATATATATATATATATATATATATATATATATATACGTATATATCTTGTCCTTGTCTTACACAACCTTTGTTTATAAAACCCTGACGAAAAATCATTTGAAATTTTTAGACGTACTATTTTTAATACAAATTAAAGTCTGCGTTAACGTTGTTTCTAATTCCTTCTCGAGTTAACGAATGCGTTTTTCATTACGCGTCCCTCTAATACCATTAACTATTTATACGTGCAAACACACTCACGCACAAAAGGCCTGGGGTTTTAAAATCTTTACCCAACAAATTCGACCGGGGTCATATTTTAGCGCCAGACTTTTATTTAATTTGTACATTAGTCCATATTATTATTTTATCTTATGAAGAATAATGTCAAGTATAACAGAAACAACAATAATAATAATAACAATAATAATAGCAATAACTTGAATCCGTCTCTTTGACAGTGTACGACGATAGGTAAATTATTTCTCTAATCTACCCGTGCAGAACTGCGCCGCATTCTCACGTCAACCTTCACTCTGTAACACTCCGACCGTAATCGATATTGTACCTCTAAACATGTTTAATGTTGTTCTGAACTTGCAGTGCTCTAAATTTATAATCATGTCGGATAATTCGTGCGCGCAAGAGGTGAACGTGTTTGGCAGCGGTCAGATGTTTGGCGAAGATTGCAACATCCAGTTCGAGGTAAGTACTACTTGTGGGACGATATTCGAGGGTGGAAAGTGCGTGTCCGTAGCTCAAATGAACGTCGTATCGTTCAGAAATGGAAAAATTATACCGTGAATCCTTTCTACTCACACGAATACGTTTAATACGTTTATATATATATATATATATACATGGACGCGTATTTGTATCGGTTGTGTATCCTGTCGCAGGGATATAGTTTGGTGCAGCAGCTCGCTGCCGGGCCAAGAAGTTACGTGCTCAACATGGGAAAAATTGGCAAGGTCGTCCGGTACGTGTACGCGAAAAACATGAGGTATGGCGAAACGAGCACAAACGGATAACCCCTATGACCGGCGTGGTAGTGTGTTACCACGGTTAGGTACACCGTGTGTATCGTGAATATTTATAAACGTACACGTGTGTGTTATAAATGGTTTACGTAGTATAATCCACCACGTCAGGAACGACCGGATCTACACTACATGATATGGCGTGGTAAATTGAACGGGCGCGAGGAAGGGGTGCAAGGGTGAGTGTGTTGGTCGGTCGATCGTGACACCAGAAATGGATGGACCGTACGTGCGATAAAGTTTCGTTCAAATAGTATTGCGAGTGTGTTCGTGTGTAGTGTATGCATCGGGATACGGCCAAGTCAAGAGCCACCTGCACAAACCCGAGTTAACCTAAAAACGATTATTTCGGTAATCGTGATCTCGGAACGACATTTATTTTAATGAAGATGATCGCAGGAACAGCTATTATAATATTATAATAATATGACGTATCACAGATAGCATATTAAAAACACCGATGGATCTACACGTGCGCATGACTAACGCCCGAGGGTATGAGAATAGGGTAGTAGTTGTCATTCGACGTATACACGTATTTTCGATACCGATCGGTAACTAGACTTCGTTTGAAAGAGGGGTATATATGTAAAACCTATTGTGGAATAAACATTAGAATTAATACGTGTATTTTTATTGCCTTTATTCATTTTTCACTATTTCGTATTCTTCTCCCGAGTATCGTTAATTACCAACATATTATACGAGACTGAAACTGTTAATATTTAAATTTATGGCAGTGCGATATTATGACCCTACAGTAATTTTTGCAGTTAGGCGCTAATGTTAAAATATGCATGTATGAACATAACCGTAATTGAATGATATAAATAGTACAAATATACTACACTGAATAATGCGCGAACGCAGTAAATATAATTATGAGTTGTCGTCGGTTGTCGCTATTTGTTTTCGAATCATAATGAAAATTCGTTTAGCGTTAAAAAATGTCATACGTGTGCACAAACAGACATACATATATACATATATGAATTTCGAATTACTAAACGCATTGTAAAAGAAACAAAAATAAATAAACAAAACGTATACGACTTAGCTGCAAGAAAAAGAATAAGTTGTTAAGAAATTTCTGGTACAGCTATAACAATATAAGTATAAATGAGGAAAAATCGAAATAAACGTAAGAAAACTGTTAATGATTCTGGCACAGAAAAAAATAAAATAAAATAACTTAAAATGAAAATAGAATAGATGAGTTTTAAATTTAAATTATTCGAAACATTTTTGATCCACGTTGAAACTTCGTTCCTTGGTTTTGTATATTTTAAACGTTGAATACAATGAAGTAAATAAAAATTTATAATTCATACTATGATACGTGAAAATTTAAAAACGAAGTTATACCAAGTAAATAACAGAGAAAAAAATTATATTTTGTTATAAATAATTTAATTTGTTCAATTTAATTTGATTTAAATTTAATTTTCCCTTGATAATTGAAAATTCGGTTTAATTCGTTAAATTGGAGCAGAGTTCAATTTCTTTTTACATTTAATTAATTCTGAAATATAATCAAAATTATATACGATAGTTAATGTTTTTAAATAAATATTAAAAAAAAACATAAAAACGTATGATATACATTATGCAAATTTATTTTTATAATAAAAATATAATATAAAATAAAATATATTTATTTTTTACGTTCTGTTCGTACATCTATATTTCAATATTATCATTTCAATACCGAAATATAAATAATTGTATCGTTCAAAGCTTTATGATATCATTATAATAAAAAATATAATGCTCGAATGAAGTATTTTCATTTTATGTTCAAAATAATAATTTAATACATTTATTTCCTATGTATCCCAGTGAAGTTTGTGTTTCAAGTTTTTTGTCATTAGTTACTTTGTTTAATAAAGTACATAAAGAAAAAACAGAAATATTTACAGTTGATTTGTTTTTAAATTTTACAGGTCAATATTAATGTTTAAAAATATTATATTCAAGGTATATTATCTTTCATAAAAAAAAAAAACTATGGCCAAAGAGTATTTATACATTAATAATGTTCAAACGATGTAGATTTTGCTAATTATAATTACGAAATTTTGTTAATAAAACTAAATTGTTCAACTTTAAAACAAACCAAACTGTATTTGTTTTAAATTTCAAAGTTTCTAGACACAGTTATTTTGATGATCAAAAAAGAATATGTTTAATATTATAAAAATATTAATACAATAATAATAATAATAATAATATATAATAATACTCAATAATATGTTAATATTAAATGAAATAATATAATATTGTGTTATTGTTCTATTAAATGTTTTATTAAAATATATTAGATATATTACATTAATCAATATATTTTTAATACGTCATTATGATATCCATAACATGAGTATTAAAAAAATATTTTTTTTTTTTTAAAGTCAGTTAGGGTTCCTGTTAATATCATTCTAATATTACTAACTGATTCAAAATTAAACATAGACTATTTATAAGATATTCTTCAAAACCACGATTCTATTTATTTTTTATTGTAACCACTTAAATAGCTCAAAAATGAAAATAAAAAAGCGTTTATGCTACACAAACAAAAATATTAATCAATTTTATTATAATTCGTATTCATTAAGATATTGAATAACTGTACAAACAACTATTCATGTATTTTTTTGAAATTCGTAAACATTACTCTTATTTACATAACATCATTATAATGAATTCAATATAAAATACATTATTTTCTTTGGATATTTTGAATTGTAATATACATATAACAAATAAGTCCGGATAAATGTTTATATTAGTTGAAATAAAGATTTTCCTAATTCTCAAATAATCTCCAACGAGATTTAAATTTAATAAATTATTGCGATTTTAGGATATGTGTTGTTTTTATTTCAAGACCATTGCAATAATAATAAAAAATAAGATTCTTCTTTATAAGTTAACTTTATATTGATATTATTTAACAATAATAATATATTTATATGTTTATAAAGACGATGGTCCTATCATTAACAAATTTTATTACTTGTTAATCATGTCCGTTTGGTTTGCGCTCGTTAAACGAAAAATATATTTTTATTATTATAAAATAGAATATTAGTTTTTTACTAATTTTGCTTGTTTGGACAAAGAGTATTAGTAAAAGGTGTAATTCGAATATTTTCAAATAATAGTTCGATCGATATAATAATATAAAGCCATAAATCATTTTTTTTTCGCTCATTTGTTTATTTTTAATTTTTTTATTTTTTATTCTTTTTCAAATAGTCGTAACAAATATCCGTATCGATGGACCATTAATCATACAATCGTCGATCCAGGTTTAAAAAACGCCAAAGTAAATTTCAACATTCATCCGTCAGCTGGGTGGTTCGACGCGGTCTCGAGAACGATGTTTGAAGTGGAATGCAGCGTTACAGACAAGATGATCACTGAACAGCTTGCGGGCGTATACCGTGTAATTGCTACGTAAGTAGAACGTGCGTTTTTATAGTATTGAACAATTAAATAACTAGGTTATTAAAAAAGAAATAAGTCTCAAAATATAATATACAATCTTATAATAAATTAAAATATAATTATAAATAAATGTAAATTAATGGGTTTAAATAGTTTTAAAAAAATCTTTTCCGTAAAAAGCACAATTAAATTAATTTTTTATGTTGGACAGGTTGATCCTTTTGTCATGCATGTAATATTATATTTACTTAGTATATTAATTTTTCCATAAAAAATCAATAGCTTTTAATTGAGTAAAACTCGTATTTGAAAAAAAATTGTTTAATGTTCACATTAACCAGAAGTGCACTGAAAATTGTTCGTATAATATAATTATTTTTCGAACCTTTCTCTTTGAATAGTTTTACATTATATTATGATCATCAAACGTAAATTTCATTATATGTTAATTGATTGTACGAGTATAATTTTTTTTTTTTTTTAAGTATAGGTAATACATTTATTTATTTTTAAATTCTTTTCGCGAGATAATCTTCATCCACTATGAAATGTGGTTCGATAGGGTGAGTGTAATTTTTCATTTTGTTCTTTATTTTATTATTGGTAACGGCGATATTTTGATTCAGAATTGGTTGAAGCAAAATAGTATTTTTGCATTTCCGTGTACAATAGAGTAAATTTATTAAATTCAATTCAATCGGATTAAATCTATGTGTTTAAATAATGTAAATTATTTTCAATTACGTACATTTATACTCTCATACGACAATTCAATATACTATGAATTGTACAACTTTATAGCAATTGAGTTGATTAAATAAGAGATTCTAAAAAGTTTATTAAAATAATAAGAATATATATACAAGTTAAAACAAAGTAACTATCTAAAATTAAATTGACAGAAAAAATTAATGGGCATAGCTTTAAAGGTTTTAACGTTATATTTGGGTACATAGGTTGTATTTTCTTTTTTCAAAGGTTAGGGGATACTAAATCCATATGATCCTCAATAATTGACAAGGAGAAAAAACCACAGCAAAAATACACGAGATTATGGTAAATGATGCAGTCGTTTAATTTAAAATAAAAATAGTTTAAATTTAGAACAGTTAAACGAAAACTCGAGATTGCATTTTCATGCTAATTTCAGGTTTGGTACATTAACTTTGGATGTGTATCATAAATAAAGATAATACTTAATTTACACTACATCCCAGTATTATTTAAACTTGTCATGGAACTTTTATAAATTACCAATAGATAATTGTAATAATATTATGAATGTGATTTAAATATACATATATACTACCGGCGTATATATATTTAAATGCAATTTCGGAAAACTACTAAATGTTGTATCACAAAGAGGAAATACGAATTTAATAGGACCGTTTGTATAGCGATATTCTATTTGCTTGAAAAGTCTATTTTGAGATGATTAATTTGGCATATTTTCCATGGAGACGTCTTCCATTGAAATTATAAAGTACGATGTAACGCCGTGCGTTTAATTTAATTTTATAAAACCTCATCTGAACAATTTCATTTAATTATAAAATATATAAATGGAAATATTCTCGTAAGACTGGTTCGGATACATATAACTCGAACGAATATTCCGTCATAGAGCATATTTTTTTCTAGGCACATTTTTAATGATAAATAATAAGAAATAATTTGTACACTATACAAATAAACAATACAAAGTTGATAAGTCTCGGATTAGTTAATTATAATAAACTGTTTTGATGCGAATCTTTTATCTTTTGAACAAAGTCTTCGATATGGTTCTCTAGATTTTCCTCGTCATTTATTAAAGTACTTTTATCCGTACACCTACATTCTTAAAGAAATAAAAACATTGGTATTTACATGTAAATTTTGTTACAAGTATTTGCAAATTTAAAAATTCCTTTAGTCTTCTGGAATACTCAAGAAACCTACAAACCAGATAATTTACATAGTGTATATTTAAATAATGTAATACGTAAATAACATTTGTGATCCGCGGAAAAATATTCAGAAATATTTTTACAATTCGATATTCAACCTTTTAAACAATACGTCCCTAAATTGACCTATTTTTCAAACACTGGACCCGTGCTATTTAATCTCGACCGACGTGAATGAAGCGATCCAAAGTTCAAACAAAATCACCGTGAAGCTTTTTTTCTTTTTACATATTTTACACTAATCTTTGTTTTAGAGGGTAATTAAGCACAAACACACTTATTCAAATAATGCTTTTAATTTTTTATTTTATTAACGTGTTTCATTAGACTCAACATGGTCTACATTACAGTTGTAATTAATTAATACACAAAACACAATATTAACGTTTTATTAATACACAGATATACAACAACTAATTACACTTAACGCATTATTATATATAATTATGCACGTGTAATAAATACCTCCATTGTATACTTTGTTTATTTATGCAAATGGTATATTCGACATTCGTTGTGTATCAAAATATCTTAAAGATCTCATAAGCTACTTGATGTCCAACTGTTATTATACTAGTTATTATTAGAATATATTGTTATTATTGTAATTATTTTTAATTATTAATTGTTTAACTTCTACAAATTTAGCAAAATGTATAATACTCGTATATGTTTGTATTTAGTATTTGAAAATGATAAATTAATTCATTTTGAGAAAAAATTTTAAAAATTGATATTAAGTAGTATTTTTTTAACCATTATTAAAATTATTATAACTGTTATTATTATATCAATATGACCAACAGAAAATAATGAGCGAACTTTATAGATATTCAACAGAATTAATTAAACTCTATCGTTTTCTTGATAAAAGTTACCAATTAAAACATCGTGGATTAAGGTAACAGATACTATCGAAACAAATATCACTACTATTTTTTTACTATAAATATAATTTGATTTATAAATAAATAAATATATATATATATATATATATATATATATATATATATATATATATATATATATATACATATAATTGTTTTAACTATTTTAAACGATATACAAGCAATTCAATTATATAAGCTTGTTAAATTATATTATATAAATTGATTTGCTATTATAAAATCAGCTAAAATGTTACATTTTGCTTTTACCAATTGCTTCATATACACACAAAATATGATATTTTTAATTTAGTAAAATTATACTGTTATTTTTAAAACAAAAGAAAAATAGAAAATCCGTGTCAGATTTTTTTTTTTTTTTTGTAACGATAAATGTTATAATATATGAATAATTATTATAGAACTTCACCGCAGCATTTATATACTAAACTTATTAAATCTGACAAGCTTTATATAATTATATATACTTTAATTATATAAACTAAAAAAATTATATAAAACTATTCTTAAACATTATTTTACTAGCGTGAAATGTTAAGGGGGGAGATTTGAAGAAATAAAAACATTATAATAATATAATACATTTTAATAATACGCAATGTCTAATTTAGTAAAATTAAATTATTTATTTATTTCATGCATGGATAAACGAAAAGCCTGATGATTGATGATGTTCCTAAAGAAAGTATAAGTGACCTAGATGCATTTTTTGAAGTGCAAGAAGACAAGTATTCGGAGTGTATAACATCCAGGAGCTCTTCTGAGGTAATGTATCCAAGTATGGCTAATTATAAATTAATTAATTATCTAAGATTAATAAGAGTTTACCCATCATGTTGAATTATCACTTTCTGGGATCATCAGTATAAATATATCTATATTACAGTACAGCATCGTGATGTGCGATGAATTGAAAAAAACATTATTTACTCTCTTGACGTTGTGATACATAATATTATAGTAGATAATGAACTTTTGTTGACAAAAAAAAAATAAAAATATATTTAGTAAGATATATGGTTTTTTACATCTAATATACCATATTATAATAATATTATAATCTTTTTATGCTGTGGTATTATAAATTATAATATATGTACATAATATGATAAAAAACGGTACCCGCGCAAATACACGCATCAATGAATTTTTGCAAAATGTTTTTTATTATTCGTTCATGTTGTGATTATAATTTAGTTCAGCTAGTCAAACGTTGAAAACCGTACGTAGTGAAATAAAGCCGATTAAACGTAACGAATTCACTCTAGTCAGGTAATAGAGATAGTCACAATTATAACCGAAATGCATTTCTACAAGTATAGATCATACATATGCATTGTAGTACATAAGAATTCTTGGGCACAAGCTCGCGTGTATAAAAATGCACCTACAAAGCGCAATAAAATGACAGCCATCGGATTAAATATTTAAAAGATTTACCACTAATTGTATCATTTCGCGGAAGCGAATACGATTATTTCAATAATTTTGAACATAATGTTATTTTATAAAATACACAATACGGCAGTAAAAACCGAAAATATTATTATATATCCGGGCGTTTTACTGTTCATTATTCGTGTAATTAAAATTATAAAGCGATTATTCTTTAGCAAAACGAGTACAGTTTTATTAGCCAATAGTCCCTTCTAAATATGATCGATAAAAACGGTTACGGTAATTTTAATGTGAAAATACTTACACAGCGTCGTTTTATAATATCATAATACTATATCATAATCACGGTTATCTACAGTGTAGATAACCGTGATCATAACTGATCAGGGCAATATATTATGGATATAAACATCGTATAATCAAATAGGCTATATACACATATGTTTAAAGTATTTGATTATTATATTTAAATTGAACAAACAGTTGAAATAAATCTTTGATATGAATCACATTGAAACAATATAAATGTTATACTTCAAAATATTTATAAATATATCAAACTATATAATATATATTTATATTATAAATGTGTTTAAAACAATAATCAGCAAACTTATTGTTGTTTACGTCAATGAGAATTAATTTGATCAATTTAATCACAAAAACTTCTCTTGGCTGCAAATAGTCTTAAGAATTATAAAAACATTTTATTGCATTTTATTAATAATTTGATATTAATTAAAACTTTCGCTTTTATTACTCAATAAATAATCCTTGTAAATAGTAATTTAATATTTTATTTATTTTTAATTCCATTATAGATTTACTTAGATGTGAAAGACATATTTTTTATTTTATTTTTTTTTTACTATTATACATACTATTTATACATTATCAAAAGTAAATAAAAAGTTTAAAACTTTTTTTATTTTATCGTTTCACACAAGTAATATAAAATATAGCACTTTTCTATATATATATATATCGTTAGGTATTCACATTCCATATTATTTAATAAAACTATCAGATTAAGTATAACAAACTATTATGTGGTAACGGCATTATACCATTCTAAAGTGGATATTTATAAAGATCAATTTTTAAGCACCTTTTAAAATGAGAAAAACAACCTTTAATCCAATGTCCTTTTCAAATGATTGATTGCATGTTGTACACAATATTTAAATTGTACAATATACATTACAGTTGGTGTCGATAAAAGTAGCGGAAATCGAAGTTATATCCGAATACGAAGGGAAACATCGTGTGTCATTACGTACCGACCCTGTGGTACTGGACTTGAATTGGCACAAATTGGAGTGAGTGAAAATCAAGCAAAATAATAAAATAATATATTTTTATCAGCACATATAGTATAATGCGTTCAGGGTGAAATTCGTAGATGAAAATCGAATGTAATGGCCAATAATTTTGATAAGTTTAAATTAAAAATCACAAATAATACCGTCTCTGAACTGACAGACTATTCAAATATCGTTGGAATTAAACTGAAAAAGGTACATTGAGGGATAATTTAGTATTTTCTATCGCAAAAGTCCTATAAATATAATATAATGTAAAATCTTGTAAATCATTTATTCGTCGTTCAACTAAAATAACGAATTATTTAGCCAACAACTTTAATCATATACAAAAAATAAAGTTTAAGCGGTAGAATAAGTGAACACTTAAAGAAAATAGATGTTACCATTTACAATATGTACGTTTATAATAACATTGTTCTTTAAACTTTTTTTATTGTTGCTATTTTATATGCATCGGCCGTATTTCGATTTGCAGAGATTGTAAAGATTATAATAACCGTCAATGGTTATAGCAATTTAATTATTTGTAATCATTAGTAACATATCATCAATTACAGAAATGTATACGCTATATTAAATTTAAAGTTAAAAACTCACGAGAGCGTTAATTTTTCGAAACAGTTTAAATTAAACAAAGATGTATACGTTTCTTATACCATTTTAATTCAGTATACGGTTTACAATAAAAAAAAAAAAAAAAATAATACAGAAGTATTGCATCCATTTACATAATTCTTACTAATACCAAAATAATTTTAAAATTAATTTGAATGATTTACGGTTTTTATAAACAACAGTTATTGTGAAATATTACATTTGTGACTGTTAAACTACCAAAACGTTTTTTAGAGATATTTTACAGCTATACCATATTTTACGGCTACACGTCATAATTGGGTGTTTCATATTGTAATGGAAAATATTCATTTTATGATTATTTATTTATTTGTTTTTTTTTTTTTTTTTTGCCTATCAACACTTTACCAGGAACTATAGTCTGTTCATTTTAAGAAGCGATTCAGGCGGCGACCAATTTTTGTCGGCGGCGGACAGGTCATGCCCAACCGATTCCCACCTCACTATTTTTACTACCGGTGAGAGCGTACGTTATGTGCTCCGCGTTAGGTGAATGTGTGTGCGTGCGTCAACGTCGACGTGCGAACAAAATACGTGATAACTGATAAAGCACCGCACTGGAGTCGATGCCATACATTTTAAATTATGTGTACAAGTATGCAATAAACACTAGACTAATGCGTCGCTCCCGTCGGCGGTGATTATTAAGACAAACGTGATCTACGAGGCCACACCCATGCGCAGAAGTTGGCCGCCTGAATCGCTTCTTAAAATGAACAGACTATAGGAGAACAGAAATATTATCCACTACAAAATTATTAACGAAAAACATCATACGAAGTACTTGGTTTTTTTCGTTTCTTTCATTATAAGACATTCGAAGTTATAGATTTGTCTACGGTGTACAAAACAAGAACGTTCTACGTTTCGCCAGAACGTATCGAACGTTCAGTCCCGAGCAAGGCCGTGACCAGAAATCGGGGAAGGGTTAAGTTCCGGACCCCCAGACAGTTTTTCGTACGGTAAAACGTAAGGGTTTTAAATGGCTGTTAAATTTGAAATTTTTCAATTTCCCGGTCGAAAAACGTGTTTGCACCCTGAACGCCCCCCCCCCGTAAAAAATCCGTTGCTGATGTTGGACTCGGTACCCTCGGGGGCCCGGTACGGTGTTGGACGTTTACCGTGAATCGTTTCGTTTTTTCGGTTCCCCGCTGCCACAAGGATCGGCGCGTGCGTTCGGGAAACGGTGCACTTCATCAACACCGGGCCGGGCAACGTGCACGTGACGTGGACGCCGGACGACGAACACAACGACGGGCCCGCCGCCATCGCCGTGGCCGTGGACCCGGACCGATTCAAGGTGATTGACCGGACAGCGGTCGACGTGAGCGTCCGACCCACGCGCCCGGGACGGTTTCGGCGCGCGCTTGGGTTCCGGGCCGTCAACTGTGACAGGGACGTGGTCGTGCACGTGCGCGGTACCGCGGAAACGGCACCGGAAGTGGACGCGCGGCCCGTCGCGTTCGCGTCCACGGTGTGCACCGGCGTGCCGTGCGCGTATCCCGTCCGGTTCCGGGTGAAGTCGTCCGGCCCGTTCAGCGTGCGGAGGCGGCTGTACGCGTACGACGCCTCGGGCCCGTTGCGTCCGCAAGCCGACGGCGTCCAGACGTTCGGCCCGTACGGAGGCGCGACCGCGGACAACGGTACCGCGACGATGACGACGTTGAGCTTCCCGACTCCGGTCGCGACCCAGGTGAGGAGCTGGGGTGTTGGACGAGGAGGGCGGCGGAGGCGGTTTCCGGTTCGTTCGTTAAAAATTAATAACGTGGGGAAAAGCGAAATGACAAATAAAAATGAAAAAAATAAAAAAACTAATCGGGGAACGGGTTGAAACGCAGCCGGCGGGTAAATCAAACGTTTTATGATTGTTTGCGCAATTCCGAAAGAAAAACAACAAAAGCAAGTGGGCACGGTTCAATTTTTCGTGGCCGCTCTCTCCGAGACCGGCAGAAACTCGAAAAGCGCATGGGTTCTTCACTTTTCCGGAAACCGCGTATTGCCCTCGACAGTGTCTGGATCTGTCGAAATATCATTATCATTATTGAAATCGCATAACATTTCTACTGCGCAGTTCCTCAGCGGTTGTACGCCACGCGTGATTATGTAATAACCGTGATTAAGTGCACTGATCCGATATCAGTTATTAGTTTTTTTTTTTTTCTGTATACATTTACTTGATATTATATTTATCAAAATAATACGTCGGACGCCATTGCTGTAAATCAAAATCCGGAAGGGTTTCAGTGCGATTACTTTATTCTCATTGGACGGGCAATATATCGCCTTATTTTTAATAAAGTATTTTTATTATATTTATTCAAACAAAGGAATTTAATTTCATAACAGTAACAACAATATTATTTTTAACGCAATTCATGTACAATACTGTTACAGCGCTTATTACTACTGTGTTCGCGAAAATTAATAGAGGTATATATATTTTTAACATTTCTATAAATTTATATATTTATTTTTAACATTTTTGGTAATAGTATTTGCTTGTTATTGCTACTTTATAACGGTATTCATACATAAGACTGTATGTTTCGTCGTCCAAATTTGGAATACTTCGAATGCGTTGAATTAAAAACAAACGAATTGAAACTTTCAGTTGACTGGTTTTACTTTATTCATAGTGCATTAATAAATTAAAAAAATGATTGTACCTTTTTTTTTTCGTTGTTATAAAACCCGTCGAATTTACCCGAGGGTATTTTAGAAAAATGTATTTATTGAACAATCGGAGACGTTAAACAAAAATATTTGATCTTGTGTAGTCAACATTGTTGAGTATAGTTTCGTTGTATTTATATATAATAAACATTATTCTCTCAGTACGATTATTATAGAACGCGTGAAATATAATGCAATAGTCCAATGAATAACTCAGTCGGGAATAATATTAAAAAAAAAGGAAAAGGAAAAAAAGAGAAAAAAAGAACATAATACGGTGAATAAACGTATAAACTCAGTGCTATATGTAACGAAATGCATAATTTATTAAAAACAATTTCCCCGACAGCCTGTAATAACATATTGACGTGCCCTCAGACGAACACTTTGCCTATTATATTATGATTTCCGATAAATTCTTAATGCGTTAACGTAATACGCAGACAAATCCTGAATATCTTATACTCGTTACAATTCACGACTCGCGGCTATTAATAATTGAAAGCATAGCTATTATATGCCCGGGAATGTATTGAATTGAATAGTAATAACAACGGTATCAGAACGGAGCAAACCGTTTTATGACGCGTTATTAAACGCGGGGCGTTTGGAAAACGATACCGTGTTCGGCTAAACAGCCATAATAATTACTATGCATAAAGTCAGAATCACTTCGCGCGCGAGGTAATCCGTGCGTGTTAATAAATAGTCCGGAATATCTCGGCGTTAAATCTGTAGCGGCAGGTAGGGAGTAATTGTGTACGAGTGCGCGGTGCAATTAATTTTCACGAGGCGATTCTTTATTAATTATTAATCATCACTGCGAGCAGGTGCACATTACTACATTTGCATTTCTACATCACTGTGTGTTAGGTTGTATAGGATCGACCGGAAAAAACGGTAAAATTTGAAATAGCGGTCTTAGAAGTAAAAAATAAAAAAATTTACATAATTTTACTATTGAAAATATAACCTACATTGTACACAGTGTGCATACGTTAAAATGAATGTTCGTAAAATGGTGTCGATCTGTGCTAATTTTCTGAGATCCATCGCCATTCTGTTGTGTATGTCTCTTATTCCTAACACCTTCAAAATTAAAATCGTGCAGGTAATGAAGCCATCGGATCACTAACCCTGCGATTACTGCGGTTAGTTATGAGACAACTGACGATTTCGGATTTGTTGACAACTTGTCGATGTCGGACTAGGTACGTTTCCGTTTCACAGGAATGTACAATGTGACACCATATTTTTATGGACATACATTTTATAACGTAATATTTTCAAGTTTTGGATTATTGACGATTATCATTAAATTTAGATCATGTTTAAATAAAAAAATAAAAAAATAAAAACTAAAAATGATGTAAATTTACTTTTTTCTACTTCCATTTATTAAATTATTCCCATTTTTTCGGGAAGTCTTACATCATAGCACTGCTATAGTTATGGTGCACGCCGACAGTAATAATATTCGTTTCAGGAGACCGGCATGATATCGTGCCAATTAGCTGAATGGTCGTTCGACGGGTCGAAGACGGTATATACACAGGCCATGACTTACGCCGAGTCGCCGGACGTGGTGAAATTGAACACTAAAGTCGTTACTATCGACGCATCCCTATACAGAGGCATATCACATAGGCACAAAGGGATTCGGTTGCTGAATAATATGCAATGTGATTTTGCCTATTCCTGGGGCGCCCCGTTGGGATCCGACACTAATAATATGCACTGTGCGCTCGAACCCACCAATGGGATGGTCAACGGCAAAGGGTCCGTCGAATTCGAACTGGTCATCACCCCCAGGACAACCGTAAGAATATTATACAAACCATTACCATCATCTCCAATCCAATTCCTGCCCCGCCCCGCCCCTTCGATTGCAGAGATACACAATGGGGTTTTATTCTTCGGAATGCGTCTGATTCCAACCGCACAATTATAGGTACGTTTATAAGCCATTTAGGTACGCAAAATTAGTTTAAGTGAGATAGTTACCGTTAACTTGATCGCTTGTTTTAATTAAGAACGCTCCTTTTCATGCATCATATTTAACACTTCACGTAAATGAAATAGTATCCATTTCAATCTTATAACTAATAGAAACCTAATACTGTTATTGGTTAAGCAGCATATTATCAATATCGTTCATCTAAAATTAATTCACCGATTTCAAATAATGACTTTTACTTCTCAATGGATATTCAAAGATGTTAAACTTGAAAACTTATCAAATAGGTTTTCTTTTCTTTTCATATTAATTTTTATTTATTAATTTTTTATTTTTTTTTATTTTTAATTAATAGAAACCAACGTTCACCCCGTATAATGCGATAGGCCAAGTTGAAATATGAACAATCGGTTGAATGAAGTTTATATCACTGTCGATTCATAGCGTCTAAATAGTTTTTCAAAATAGAACGTTAAATTATTGCTAATCTATCGTATCGATAAAATGAGACCGGACAAACTGATTTATAATATGATATATAAAATAACAGATTACGATAATACACAACGTTGTGTATATATTGTACAATATGTGTACGTATACGAGTACATGATTAAAACGTTGAACCGTTTTAACCGGTGAAATGTATTCACTATACTAATGATTTTTTATTTTCTTGCTCTTTCTGTGTGTCTTTTTATTTCTGTTCATATAACAACTGCCACTTAATGCGGTGCCACGACGCCTTTCATCCCCAAAACATCCCCTTTAGGTGTGCTACTGCTCCTCGAGTACGAGCGAGTATATCGCGTTGTAATCTACATAACGCTCTACGAGTTTTTTCAGGGACACTTGTGCGACTATTGGATACCGTGTTTCGTGCAATGCGATCCGCTCACACCTCGTCAACTCCGTGTCGAATGCATGGTGAAGGAGTTCAGTGCCACAATCATATACGTCGACGAGTGTGACAGGCAACGAACCGTCGAGTGGCGCGAAAAGTACTGCATCGCAATGCACAGTTTTGGTTTTTTTTTTTTTTTACAGCAACTATCCTCAATCCACTATTTGTTTCAAACATTCTATGCATTTTTTAGGTAGAGGAAGGAAAGAAATAAGAAAAATATATATTATTCGGTTCTTTGTACTTAAAATCTTTATAAAAAATGAATATTTTTAGTTAGTTGGGGGAGGGATGATTGATTTCTGCCCAGAAGAGGGAGTATCATGTTCTCAATGACTCTAGGATAATCATTGCTTCCCCATTCTCGAATCATCGGAAATTATGACAAATTATATAAGATTATATAAATAAACAAAATAAATAGTTTATTTATTTATTGAAATTAATTATTTAAATCAAATTAATTGATTTTTATTTATATATTAATTTATGAATATTAACCGTTTTATTGCATTTTTATTTTTTGATATATTATTATTCACTTTTTTTTTATTCAGTTTTACAAGACAAACATCCAATGCATATAAAAACAATACATTGTACATCATTTTTATATAATATAAGGAAAAAATTGAAAGAAGATAATGGGATATTAATAATTGCAAAAAAACGAGTATTTATTGTATTTTTTTATTGTAACTAATGAACGACTAGAACATTCGTAGAAATTGTAATAAAGCGACCTTGTTAAAATCTTGCAGCTTTCTTCAAATGAACACCCCAGACTTTCCTTAATCACGCTGTGTGGGCTGAGAAACATTGCGTTAATTAAACTCGAAATTATATTTTTACAATCACAAGCTAAAATATTACGTCTTCGACAATTAATTCCTATATTATACCAAATTTAACGACGTATGATATTAATTTCATTTCAATAATGTGGTCACAATAACGGTTAAGATCCTTAAACATTTTTTAGTGACGCTTGATAATTACCGTCTTTGTTAAAACGTTAAATTTCAGTTGCGAAACAGTATAATTCTTAAATTAAATTATGTAAAGTCGATCAGATTACTAATGGAGATGAAAACACTTCTTGTGTCAGTGTATTGTTTTGCCGTATAGTATTAATTCTTAAAACCAATTTAGAATTAATCAATTTACTTAATTATTTCTAACGATAAAATATTGTATTAATTAAATTCGATGAAAGTTATTTATATATATATATATATACCCAGAAATAAGAAATTATTCATCGTATCAAGTATACACTTAATAGTAATAATAAAATAAAATCAATGTTATGCTCAATTTAAATATACGTCTTAGATTGAAAGATTAATTATAAATAGAAAACTGACTCCATTAATAGGTTGAATTGAAGTATTCAATATTCTTCTTTATGTTTGATGCAGGGTAAATCAGTGGACACTTGAGGATGATTTCGATGAAATCGATGAAATTGAAAATGCTGATTACTTTGAATCCGAATACGGTTCAGTTACGTTGGCAAAGTCTATGAGCGATTTTGAAGAGGATAATATTTTACAAGAAAACATAAAGTAATGAAAAAATATTGAAAAATATATTCAGTCGTAGCCTAAGTTTTTAGAATAGTAAAGACATCGATCCGACGTTCAATATCCGTGCGTGTAGAACTGTAAGTTAGGCATTTTCTTCGTTTCCGATAATTATAAACGAGCATTACGAACGACTTGCTTCTGTTTACGTTCTATGAACTCTGAATAATGCGCCGGGTGTGATTGACCGATTGTCTGAAAACGGCCTGTGCAAAACATAAAGACACGCAATCCCGTGCTGTAAATATGAATGCATAATTGTAATATTCTGGGGAACACGTTAGAAAGCTGATTCTCGAACTATGAAACAATAAAAATACCGTTTCATGAAACAATCTGTGTACCACATCGGCCGCTGCGTTAATTAAAAGTCCCAACAACGGACGATGAACGCGCGTAAAATCCACAACTGAAGGGATGTGATGGTGTTCGCAGGCCAGAAAAGCAGCAGCAGCAGCCGACGACCGAACGGTCTTTTGCGAGACTGCCGGGACGCGACACATTCGGACGGTCACCTAGGGCGCAGGACGGCGGACCGCGAGTTTCGGATCGCCGCGACCACTGCCCGGTAATGGCGTTCAAAGACGTCGAATGCAACGCAGGTACGGTGGGGTAGTGATCACGGGGTGGTTGGCGGACGAGAACGTTTTGAGCGTTGTGGCGCGTTTGTTTACGTGAACCCGTTGTGAAAATGTTTAGCCGTGGAACAACACGTGACCGTCCGGAACAACACGGGGACCGTGTGCCGGGTGAGGTCGAGAGTGCGTCAGACGTCGCCGGACGGGACGAGCGGTGAGTAATGTGGTACGAGGTACGCGCGTGCATGGCGGACGGGTGATTCGTACTGCTCGATTCGACCCGATTGCCAACAGTCGACGGCGACTGGAAACCGTGACCGCGGTTCTGTCGTATCGTGATCCAATTCCTAAACTATCTAATAACGCAAGCTCGCAGATAGCCAGGTGCAATTTTTCGGCTGGACTGGAGCTGGTCAATGGTGAAAAACACCGGCAGGCCGGGGAAACCTGAGTGTGCTAAACATTACGTCATAACAAACCGCACGCGGACGATATCACCCCGGGCAGCTCTGGGAGACCATCGACTGGTACTTTGTGCGCCCAACCGACGGGTACGAACCCCGGAGTGTAACGGGCCGGTAGCGGCAACACAAGTTGTCGCACGGCCGAGTGGGTACCGGTGCTCTCGAAAAATCAATACGCGAAACCCATGCTACAGGATCTCAAAGGTGCTCCACTCTCCTTAGCTGGACGGTGCTCTGAGGCTGGGGTGCGTCCTGATCCCTTGGAGTCTTAGCGCGCCCCAATAAGGTCGGACTCGAAGTGGCGACGGTTTTGCTGGTGAAAGCTAGGAGTCGAAAATCTGGCGACCGAACCAGCGCCTTATCACGTTTGGGTTGTACGAGCGGGCGAGTCCTGACAGAGCCTGGAATCGATAATGGGTGGAGCGCTCTCGCCTTCGGGTGATCCTCTTTAGACGTAAATCTACTGTCGAATCTTGATCGTAACGGTACTACGAGCCCGGTTAGACGTTGAAAGAAACCCTGACAGGTCGAGACGGATCTCTTGCGTAATACGAAACCGTGATCCGAGTGAGATCGCAAACTGGACCGCGGTTTCTCATCGGACCAACCGTGTACAATTGTAGTTCGGTGATTTCGTGTACCTATTTCGAAAACTATCGTGTGTATGACTGCCGCTGCTACTGCTGTGCACGCACAACGATGTCAAACTATTTCGTTTGACTACAACATGAACGTTTTACGTTGAATGTATGCATTCGACCGAAACATTGTTGTTGTGTATTCGTATAATATAGTATAATATGGCATGATTCATTGGAATACGTTTTCTCCCGTACAACTCATAAGCTGCAACTACAATAATGAACTTGGTATAACTATCTTTGTACGGTTTTGAAACTTTCCGTTGAATGGCATTCCGGAGATTAATATTAAACCGTATCCCTAACTTCGTAGCATGTGAATTATCCACTTATCCAACACATAATAATTATCAGACAAGTTTGAGTGTAATAACATGTTGTTATAATAGTGTACAATGAAATGTGTAACCACCTCTGAAGTGATAATATGAAATAATATTAATTGTAATCTCAAACATTTTATATACTTTTACTTTTTTATTTTTTTACTCAAGACTTTATACATTATTTATTTTCATTTTCAAATATGTGTACTCTTTATATTTGGATTTTATGAATTTTATATCCACAGTAAAATTAATGATTATGCTTTATTCCGTTTTATAATACAAATTCCTACAGTCAATATTTTTAGTCAATAAAATAACAAATATTGTTTTATCAAAATTCGTATAACTATTTGGATAATGCAACTAATTTCTTTGGAATATTCGATTTTGCAAATATTTTATATTATAATGTTTATAAAAAAATTTTGGGACTTTTTCCGTTTATTTTTATATTGTCTACAGAAGATATAAAAATAATATATACACTTAAAACTCATTATATATTTATATACTCATAAATAAAGAAAGACTTTTGGTGTGAAAAATTATTATTGATCCAAACAGATTTTTTATGTACATTTGGCTATTAATATTATGAATTATTTTTAATATCGAGATTGAGAGTTAAAATAATTAGCTTAATTGAAATAATAATTACCATAAGGGGCATATTTAGTAATTATTTTCTAAAAAATAAATACCTATATATTTAAGAATAATATTTTTATGCAATGCTATTAACAAACTGGTTGTATGGTTTTATTGAGATTATTTAATGTGTCAAAATTTAAACTCGCTTTAATATTGTTTTGGTTCAACATAATTTGTAATATTTGATGTATTTTATTATTACTTCATCATTACTGCTATCATTTAGGATTAAAATAATAAAATAAAAATATGTTCATTAAATAGCATTTTTATTTAATTATTTTAATCCTAAATGATAGCAGTAATGATGAAGATATAAAATGAAAACGACCACCATATAAAAAAAAATCTGATTAGAGTATTGTGGATAAGAGCGAAAATAATATGTCACTAGAGTTTTAGACGGATGCATTGTATGAAATATATATATATATATTTTTTTTTTCCAAATTGTTATATTGACAACTTATCTAAATTCAATTAATTTGATTTATATTTAAATATATTATTATAAAAATAATAATTGAACATAATTAAAACAATAATTAAATTACATTTTACACATCATGAATTATTATTTTGTTCTACATTTTATGATATACTATATTAATAATACGTTTATTAAATCATTAATACATAATGTATAGTACTAAAACACTTTTAGAACACTTGTATTTTCCAGAAAAAAATATTCATAGAATGGTAGTGATAGACATAAATATGAAAAAGTTATAATTAGTACAAATATTCCACATTTCAACGAAAGGATCATAGAAATATTGCCTTATTCGTATGTTTTTCTTTTACAAAAATTTATATTTATATGAATTTCCAAATGTTCATTAATTCCAGGACATTTATTCGCACATAACAATAAATTATATTTCTATTGTAGTATATGTGTGTGAGAATGTGTGTAGACATAATTTAGATACTTAATTTATTTATTGATTAATGATACCATCTTAACGTGTCATGGTGTCTATGAATTTATATATCTTATAGTATTCTAGGTTTTGTAAAAATGCATTCGTATATTACAGTTGCAACAATTAGTTGGTTTAATTGTGTGATTACGACGACGAAGAAATTAGTGTTACCATTCGATTTCATCTATCTTTCATCTATTTCATCTAAATTCTGAGTATAACTAATTCGTTATAATATTGTATATAATATCATGTTTCCTTGTTAACATCGTAATATATTTATTTTCATTACGCAATGACAATTCGAAATACAAATACCACAAATGAATAATATAAAATAAAGTATCTAATAAATAATAGCTTATTATGAAAAAAGAAAAAAAAAGCTTTTAAAAACATTCCATGTGAAACTAATTAATTTATAGAAGATATAAAGGTATTTTTTTTTTTTGCATAAGCGCATTAACAAAACAAGCTAGAAAAAATTATTAATGTAAGTCAAGTCTGATGACAGTCGTAATGAATTTTTTTTTTCATCACGTTATATTATTACAAACAATAATGATAATATTTTTACTAAATAACTCCCTGATATGATAAAAGTTAAATTAAATTTTATAAACTTTTCCTACATCAGAGTGATATACAGTATTTTCACGGAACGATAGACGGCCTATCAATAATAAATTTCCACATTTTTTCCGTACATTTTTTTTTTTATGTTTCTAGAAAGTTGTTGATATTACGCTAATATTATAATATCACTGCTGATAAGTTATTGATTATTAATTTCGGAAAAAAAAAAAAAACGTTAATAATAATTAAATTTCTATCAAAAACGTGTACACAACAACAAAACATTGTTTACTATTACAAGCACTCTGTTATTTTAATTGATTTAAAACAATATCATAATGTATCCAGTCAAATAATGAAATAATAATAATAATAAAAATAATTTAGGTTAGATTAGATTAGTTTCTTAATAATTCAATTCAAAAATAGTAATAATTACAATATCTATATTTATTTTGTATTAGATTGTTTTCATTAGAGCCTCTTAAATTCACGGTTAATTTTTCAATATTATTATCATGTGATTGAACGAACTCTGTATAAAACGGCTTTTTCGCGAAATAAATAGCGATCACGTAAATTATCCGCAAACGATAATATAATCGTTCGTATACTCCGTAGACGCAGTCGGCACCGGAGAGTGTGCCGAGTTCTCGTCCGTGGGAAGGAAACGTTGCTGCAAGATATGGATAGAAAAGGATGACGAGGCGTTGTCCGAAAACGAAGAGCTCAAGGTGTCCATATGGGTGCTGACCACTGCTTGGGGCCGGTACGAGGACACGCTGTCGATTGAGTTGTATGTAGGCGACAACGTCCTGCCGGCACTCCGTATACCGATCGTCGTCCAAGCCGTTACGGCGCCTTTAGAGTTTCCCCTATCCGCAAACCGACGTCAACCGACCGTCAAGTAAGTATTTATGTGACATTGAACAAAGCACGGTTGGTAAATCATGTTACTGAAAAGTGACAACAATTTTGTTTGCTCAAACCTACCTAGATACGATGGTCAAAAACAAGCTAAACGAAATTCAAGCATCCCGATCGAACGTTAACGTGTAACATTGATTATACCAAAAAATTAAATAATAATAATATTATTGAGAAATAATAATCGCACATAGTTTCAACCGAATACCCTTATGGAATATTTGAAAACTTTAATTTGAAGATAAAATCATAAATTGAAAATAAATAATTGGGATTGGGATTTTTAGTTTTAAAGTTTGAATCTATTTCGAGCTTATCTATTTTAGGGGATCAGTTTAATCATGGAGTGAAGCAAGGTACTCGGAGATCGACGATTTCTTAAAATAAACCACAAGAATCTAATCGCGTTAAGAATTACACTGTTATTCGAATTGAATATTTTTTATTTTTTTTTTCAAAAATTCCCTTTACCACACACATCAGATGAATATTCGCGGAAATCTGACTGTCATACAATGTTATTCGTTGATCTAAAATAACATAATACATTCTGACCGACATTGGTTCATAATATGGAAACGTTATCAGTTATTTACATTTTTATTTTTTTTTTTTGCAAAAACCATCGTCAACTCGTTGAATAAGCTTACCATATCATAATTTAAAATAATGATGTGACTCTTATAAACCGTCTTTTATATTCGATGATACACTACTCGGTTTTGCGATGATTTTTTTTTTCTATTTGTGATCCGTTACGATAAGCCCAATACATATAGGACGGTTTAGTTTCATTTCATCAGCAAATAAAAGCTTTCCGGATGTGATATTATCATACTCATTTATAATGTTGACTTTATTCTCAATGGTGTATATATAAAGGGGTAATTCATGATTATATATATATATATATTTATTTTTTTAATCTTCAATCCAATCCAATAAAATGAATTATCATTATACAGGATTCACAAAGCTTTGAATGAAAAAAAAAGTATATTATTTTGATTATATAAGCTGACAAAGAATAAGGACACGTTACAAAAATTGAAATGTTAACTTCGTTCGGTACACAGAAAGTATTTTTTTTCTATGTTATTATTTTAAATGGTAGATAAATAATTAATAAATCGTTGGACTCGGTTTGTTATTCGGAAAAGGATAACAATTTGTCAAGGGAGTAGAATGTTCGCAAGATTATGAACTTCATTTTATACTAATATTCTCAATCAAAACAATATGATTATTATGTTTATTTTTTTTAATCACAACTTTCTCGTGGAAAATATTTAATAACTGTAGAATAAAGTAGAAATCTGTATTAATAAAAAGAGCACCTTTCAAACAAAAAGGTGAGAAAAGTAAATATTTTATTTTACAGAAATAAAACCCGAACATAAAATCAATGGGTGTGTTTTTAATTGAAAATCTTCAATTATATAAGATCTCAAAGGAGATTAATTCTCGAGGAACAAATATACAACTTAATCTAAAATATATAGGTGTAATTGGAAATGGTTGTATATTTTATTTTCCAATTAGATTTCAGTATTTTTTTCACAATTTCCCAGATTACGATTGGTAAATTCCAAAAATAACCCCTTTTAGATAATACGTGAGTCTAATTTCCCATTTACGCAGGAATCTTATAAAACTTTTGAAGTAATCCCTTCCGAAATAGAATTAACAGATATACCAACTAAAACATATTGGAATATATTGACATTCTTCATTTCATTTATAATGCATTATGTATACAGAGTGTCTAGAAAGTTTGAAAAACTAAAATATCTGCTATCTGAGTAAATCACACATCGGTACTTACGACGCCGTGCGTTGATCAATTATTAATTTATTCAAACATTTTTTTTCTTTTATTGCATTTTTATCCAAAACATTATACATAGCAATGTAATTATATGAAACATTATTTATACAAATACTACTAACGTTTTATAAAGATATTTAAGTTATGATGACAGCGGAATTTATAAAATTAATGATGGAATGAATAATAGGGAGGAGTGGAGTGTTAATAAAAATATTTGAGTTTGGACTGAGATAACTTAAGCAAGATAGAAAAGAAAAAAAGGATATGTCTAATAGAGAAACTTATAATTTTATAATTGAATATTTTAACCGTTTCATGTTAAAATTGTGTTAATCGTAAATTTACTGTTTCTGTCTTTTCTAATCACATTATATTATATTAAAAAATAAAGTATACTACTGTATTTCATGATTAAGTGAAATTCGTTATAAATGTATAGAAATTAAAATCACAATCTATTAATCATTTAAAAATATTTGTTAAGCTTCAGCCTCTATTCAACGGATTCCGAACATCGACTGCAAATTTTAAACAAAAGCGAAATTCCAATTCAAGTTTCTTGGCGCATGTATAATAATAGTGAACTAAACAGACCGTTTGGAGTGGTATTCGACACTATTACTCCGAATCCTCCGAATCTTTGGTCATTTAGAATTAGCCAATTTTATGGGTTGGAATCGCCCAGATATTTTAAGGTAAGATAAAAATATGAACGATTTAATTTTTAAACGGTAAATATTTAATAAATGTTGAACAATATATTGTGCTAAGTATTACTTAAAATGTACAATACCTTTAGTGAACGTTGAGTTTAGAAATAATGTCTTAGGTATCTGTTAAGATACTTTTAACAAGTTTTAAGACTCGATTTATCGTTCAATGTTATATCAACATGGAAGAATACAATGTTTTAAGTAAACAAACTGTAATAAGAAAAAAACAAATCTTAAATTTATTTTCCCGTGCAGTTTAAATTTACAATGAAAATAATTTAATTGGAGTTGTACGAAGCTAAATCGAAATAATTATTCGGTGTTTGCTCTTAGTAGCATGCACGGGAAGATAATATGAACTAAATTTAATGTAAATTAGTTGTTCTTAGCATAGTTTTCTCTGAAGTTGTACAATATTACTCTCCGTTCCGGAACAATATTAATTTGATTCTACACCTACGCGTTAAACATCATTGTACACACATATTTCGTATACACGTACAGAACAACTGCAGTTTATCGCTCATCGAATCATCGCATGTTTCATTCCAATGTTGTGGTAAAACTTTTTATTGTTATGTGTCTGAATATTAATACATTATGGGTAGGTGCATAAGCTACAAAACTGTCAGTTACATTGCTGATGAGCAATTGAAATGCAATAATTTGCAAGCCCCTACCCACCTACCTACCATTTATTGTGCGAGCTCTAGATCTGTTTTTCCTTGCACCTCTCAGTTGAATAGTATTTCTTTGTTGTACTCAAATCGCTTCTGAACATGAAACATGTTTTTTATGACTGTTATTTCGATTATTGTTCACGTGTACTTATATTCTATATAATTTATTTATTTATTATATTTTCATCTAATATTATAATATGTACCTTACCGTATTGATTTTTTGATGTCATATTTCCATTAGAAAAAGTTCACCATCTTATGACCGCATATTTTTTTTATTTTTTTTTTTTTACTGTCTCCAACAATTGTACTACCATATTCTTTGAGCATTTAACATGTAACATGTAACTATACTTCAAGTGTCACTTCAAAAACTTTACAGTATGCACATGCATATGAAATGAAAGCAAAAATATATCATGCACAACGGTTATACAAAGTACTGTATTATAACTGTTTTATATTTTTTTCATTTTAATCCTTTCAGAACCTTGTAAGTAAAGTAATATTTTTACATTTGTTTTGTAGCATGTTTTTATCAGAGTAAAATCATGTAGGATTTATCATAATTTATAAACGTAAAAACATATAATTATGTGGATACATTTTGTATTACCAACAACTTCTAATTCATAGGTATATCTTAAATATCCTGATTTGTATTAATAACTTATACCTCGTGAAATAAAATACGATTATATGATAAATCCAAAAATTATATTGTTGTTCAACTGTAGTGATCACGTGCGAATTTTGTGAATTAAGACGGAGATAATCCGATAATTGGATTTAACGTATTGTCAACCATTAGAAAACCATTAAACTATTTGATGCCCTGTATGACTATAAACAATGTATACATTCCCATATGTTGTGACAATATCATCTAGTACTCTAAGGTTCTATGATTAATATTCACGAGCCTTCAGAGTCCCACATCAAGGGTATAAATATTAATCAATGAACTTAAGAATATAGAATGCGAAGATGGTACAGTCGACTATATCCTAAGGATTCCCTTAAATAACTTTACCGGCGGACATTCACAATCGTTTTACGAATAACGGATAGCCAACTCACGGAACCAAATGAAATAACAATGAATATTATATTACGAATGTGCGAGGTCTGTGCAAAGGCCACGGCATAATTACTCCACCGGGATGTAATATCTTTAAATTATTTCCAATTACTAAGGTAATAAGCACACGTAACGTCCATAAATTATGATGTTAATGTAAAAGTTTAATATAAAAATATCCGACGTCAAATCTCTTACCACAATCGTTATCCTACACAATGGAAAATATGATTAATCGATTTTCAGCAAATTAAGTACATTCAGCATATCCTATTTTTTAGCAAGCAAACTGTACATAATATACGTATTATTTTAATGCAAAAGCGATACATTATTTTATGTTCTTCGTCAGTATATCCGTTTATTTATAAATAAAAATCATCGAGTTCATGAATAGTTTTTGATTAATAACAATAAACATTACCTCGTATAAACGTATAATAATGGATGATAAAACTATGGTACTCAAAAATTCTTAACTATCTACAACCTATATTATAATATGTAATGAAATCATCTTTATTTAATTATAACATAATTTACTATTATTATAATCTATGCGAGTCACGCTTAAATTAAATAATGGACTTCATATTTGAGCTTCTAATCACTACACCGGTTAATTAAATAATTAATTTAATGAAAAAAAATATATATAATTGGATAATATGTAATGATAAAAAATACTAAATATAACCTCGCCACTCTAAATTTTGTACTATAAACAAGTCCAACAAATACAAATACTCAACGCTTCGGTCAACTCAAAAATTACCATTCCATTCACATTGTCCCTTCACATTTTGATATTATTGGTAAAGAAAAACTTGACCCATTAGCAAATCAAGCAATATCATAACCAGAATTTACTGAAGTAAAACACTATAACATTAAGATACATCAAGAACAATGGATGAATCTGAATCCAACAATGGCAACACCAATGGAATAGCGTTACTAATAACGAATTAAAAAATATCAAAAACAACAATTCAGAAATGGCTATCTCCTGCTAACACAACCTATAAAATAGAAGCTATTTTTACAAGAATCAGAATAGGTCCTACACATCTTAACTATTCTCACCTTTTTATCTATGTGGAACAGCCTATATACCAACGTTTAAAATACCTCTATCAATTGAACATTTTACACATAATGAAGAACAAAGCATCTTGAACTACCCCACCAATATTGAGGAATCACTAAATGATGCTAACGATGATACCATTTACAATTTTTCCAACGCCGCTAAATATATAAACCTAATTAAGATTATTATTATGTAAATATGTATAAACATAATGATATTAAATAAACCATGTAAGATTTTAGACTAATGACTCAGTTGTCGAAGCTTTTTCTTTAATAAAAAAATAAATAAAAATAAAAAATTATATCAAATATGGAAATTTAAAGAAAAACTAATATTAACGAATAAATATTATAAAAGTTTTGACAAAACAACATGTGTAGTTATGTCTAATATTTTGAAGCGATCGATATAATTTTTTATCGAATGGATTGTTCGGTTTCAGATTGAACCAAATATTTTGAAAATGGGACCAAACGAATTAGGATTCGTAACGTTATACTTAGATCGAACTACAGAAATATCTCTTAACCGCGACGAAAATAATATGGTGTACGGAAAAGCTGTCGGTATAGTGACTGCTCTCGAACCATCCGAGTAAGTGAACATTTTAATTTAATCACCCTTAATTATTCAACGTATATAACAAAGTGTTAACTGTATTCGTTCAAATAGATGAAATATAACAACACTAAAATAATATCAAACGAATGTCGTCGTCCTCGTTGCTATCAATAATTGTTTTTCCATGACGATTTCGAGAGAATATTATTTTAATCACTCATTGAATAAAATAACCCTAGCATTTTATTTTTGTCGTTACATATGTCAAAAAATATATGTACTTTGTCACAACAGCTCTATTCACTTCTTCAGGAATTCATAAATATCGAAATGTAAATAGCTCTCGATGTTAAAGTTAAAAGTATAAAAAAATATAATTAAATATGAGCAATAAGATATCTTACAAAAGATATCCTGTGTCGCATACTATTTTAATAACGCAATAAGTAACATTCAAGCTAATCTTTTCGAATTCAAAAAAAGAACATAAAAGAAATTTTATTTTTACGTACATGTACAAAAAAACCTCTCTATAACGAACCCTCTATTAAACGAAAAAGGAAAATTTTCGTGATTTAAATAGTAAAAATACTCTCTATTGAACGGAAAATAAATTTCTTAAAAGAAAAATTACATTTATGTAGATACAACATATTATATTTAAGCCCGAAAATGTACTGAATGAACTTCTCTTATTCATAAAAACCAATCAAATATTAAAAAATATTTTTCTAAATTATAAAAGGGTACAATTATGTTACTATGTAAAATATTTTTTTAGTTCTTAGTTTTAGATTTTTAGTTTATACACTAACACATTTAAATATTTAGTAATACATTATAATCTTACTAAATAAATAAATAAATAATTTTACGTTGTACGAAGTATTTACCTATAATATAATTTTTTTAATATATACAGTATCCATACATTCTAGACCTTGATTTTTTTTTTTTTTGCCTCTCCATGATGGAAAACTTTTTATAACCGTAACATTATTGGTTTCCAGCAATTTCATTATAGAAAGGTTTTACTGTATTACATTAATTTTAAATAATAATGTTTAAAGATTATTAAGCTGTTATCATTCCGCCAACACATTATTATTGACCTCCGTCGTAGTGTAAAATGTCGCAAATAGCTCTAGGAAGACATAATTCGTGCAACCCAATCTCAGATATAGCATTGTCAAAACACATAAAGATCCGACTCCATTACATGTAACCATAATATGTCTACGATGATTTCAGAAAATACTGCATAAGAGAAGATGGATTCAAACTAAAACCCGTCGTAGTAAAACTTTGCTCAGAAACAAGGCATTCGATACAGCCAAACTTGGTCTTACGAGAACTAGATAATGTTTTCCGAGTAATAAAATATGTAACGTGTCATTAAAATGTATGATAAAAATATACCGAATAATTTTAATGGGCAAGAAAACACAGTCCAGATAGTGTATCTATATCATATTTTTTTATTGCGTGAACGCATAATAATACAGTTTTTTACTTCCTTCCGAGAAAATGTTTCAGTGAATATGAATAATATACTACGGTAAATAAATTCCAGATTTCGGCGACCCAAATTTATAACTCTCAGTCATCCTGCCACACGGTAACTCGGTTGTACACCATGCTGAACCTTTTACGATATCCTGCTACTGTTTCATTCACGGTGAATAGTCCGTTCACGGTTGAAAGGTTGCGGTCCATGAGATGTGGTGACTGTCCTGGAAATACTAAAATACAAATATTTTACGAGGATTTACTTGAAGTACAAATATCTGTCACATACGAGTATTATTATATTTAAAACTTTCATGGATAATAGAACTATCAAATATCATTGAAATTGACTACTGAGACCATAACTAACATTTTTTTTTCTTAATGAAAATAATTGTTTACCTACTCATTTACTTGAATATAAGGTAATGCATTTTCATTGTGTGTCTATTCAGATTGAACTGCAAGTTAATATAGATATAAGAAATGTCCCTGTACCTAAAATGCCTTTAAAATTGACTTCCAGAAAAGCCACAGCAGAAGGACGTCTATTTGCTCATTGCGAAAACAGTTATTTTAAACCAAAGGTATATCATAAAACGAATACCAAATTCTAATCAAAATCTATAGTTTTACATACTTAATGGTTTTTATTATTGCAACTAGTATTACAATAATTATATTTGAATTAATTTTATATTATAGCTTTAAAATAGATGAAATGTAAATAAAATATAATTTCAAATATTTAGATAATCTATAAAATATTTTAAATTTTTCATGATTTATAACATTTAAATTCTAGTCATAAGTGTTTCATTAGAAATTTAATATTTGAAATGGTTTTAATTATTTTTTAAAATTTTTTCTTTAAATTCAATCCTTATCAATTATAATAAATGTAGTAATCTAACACAAGGTTTTTCAAATATTTATAAAATTAATACAAACTTCATACTTTACATTTTTATAGTTGATTGCCTCATAAATTGAAATTCATTTTTTATTTTTAATAACATTGTTTATAAATCGTTGACTATAAATTTATAGAAAACAGATACCGTTGTAATATAAGGTCGGATTCAAAATTCAATTTAAACCTACAATCTCCAGAAACAATCAATTCTGCATCCGAATAACCATCCTTTAAAAATGCATAAAAAACATCTGGTTGAGGTTGAATATTGTCCTGCATGATTCTAAAATGTACTAACTGAACCCAATATTATTCCATATAACAAGATATTTTGTATCTTGTATTTTGTAATATTCAGGCTAATATCCTATCAAAAAAAAAAAAAAAAATTTAAGCAAAATATTTTTTAATTTAATTAATAGTTTACTCTATGTTCAATAAAAGCCATAAGCATTATTAGTTTTCATTTAATCAAAAATTTAAAAAGAAAAGTAGAAATTTAACATAATAATATATTCATTATTCATACTACTTTAAGATTTCTTGAGTTCAATGTGTTTTATAAAACTTAATAAGCAGTAAAATAATTAAAATCGTATTATTCATACATAATGATTTATAGTCAATCTGAATAACTTTTTTTGATATTTTATCAATTGTTCACACACAATAATACTTCGTTTTGTCAAAACTGATTGAAAATCCGAAAAAAAAAACGAGCATTTTTCCTACAAACTTTTAGATTTATTTTTTAAATGTCATGAAAAAATAAAAATAAATAGTCGGAGTTAAATGTCTTGTTTAAAAACACAAAATTGCTTGAAATGTTTAAAATCCACAAAATCACGATTTCTTTATTTATTTTAATTTATAAAAATGATATTGTAGAAGGAATGGGTTACTTGTATTGCACGTGTCATACCGTAAAACGTAACGTTTTTGATATTATTGAACTTAATAATAATTGCCCTAACTTTTTCGGTTGAATGATATATAGTACGAACACTTCTGATTTGTATTGTTTCGTTGTAACCATTCGGAGACGCGAATGCGCAGAACGTTACTATTATATACAATAGACGGGTAGAGTGAAAAAAAAAAGAAGAAAATAAAAAGGGTCACTTCTACGTCTACCTACTCAATTATATTATTGTTATTATTCATAGTACGTGTATATTATACGGATGGTCTTTTGTCTAGATGGTCGCCCTGTTCAAGGCTCACATATATTTTCCCATACTAAAACTGTCAACGGAGTACATAAATTTCGGCGAAGTGTTCGTGAGGGAGACTAAAAGCATGGACGTGATGTTATCTTCTTATCCAGGTACACGCGCGCACACGCAGACACACCGGCGCGCAAGTGAAATAATAAACGTATAGATTAACTTTTGCCGACCCGGTTTCCGCCTTGTTGAGCATCAAATCGCCCGTGTGCTCGCCGTTCGACGAAGTTCGAGTACTTATGCGATTTTTTTTTTGATTTTTCGTATTTTTCCCCCTCCTCACAGGGCCTGAGCGTTTCGTTGCAAGCTCGAAAGACGACGTGTTCGCAATATCACCCGGAGACGGTGTCGTATCACACATGCCAACCTCGCTCACAATCTCGTTCAGACCTAAGTAAGTGGTGAAAAATTTACTTTTATTTTTTTTATAAATATTGCCAAAGTTGAAGGTATTTTCGACGAAAAAACGTGCAAAATAAAAAAAAGCGGCTTCTAGTACTAAAAATACTATCAGCGATAATCCGTTAACTATATTTATAAATCAATCAAAATAAAGTTATCAAATTACCAGTATGGTCGTATCAAAAATTGTTTTACCCACGTCCTAATGATTTCATAAATAGATAATATTTTTACGATCGATATATTTACAAAACACAATTTTAAATATTATAATACTAAATTTAAAAAAAAAAAATAATAATAAATATATTGTTGAAAAATACAAATCCGAATGATATAAAAATCTCCAAAATATTTGTATTCACGTAATAAAATATTTAAGTATATTTCTAGTAAAATATTTTATAAGTTAAACCTTAAATTTCCTTTTTATTTTTTTTTTTTTTTTTACTTGAACATAATACAACTCGAAAACCGTTTTACCATGATGTATGTTTGTTTTTTTTTTTTTTTTTTTTTTTTTTTTTATGAGCGTGTACGATTTCACATAGAAATATCATTAGCAAATAAATAATGAAAGATAGGAAATATGTTCTACCTGGTAATTTCGAGCGTTAATATTAGGAATTTACCAATACTTTTCTGAATGATTTCGAAAAATTGACGAACATTTTCAACATTTATGGTGTATTGGTAATCAACAAATTCGAATTTTCGTTTTAATCGTAACTTAAAAACAATAAGCATGTAAATATAAAATGTTTACTTAGCACATGTGAGAATATCATATATATATTAAACATTTTTAAAAGATTTTTACAAACTACTAACAGATAATTGAAATGTTCATGTTTCCATTAATTTTTTTTTCAAAAATGTCTTAAAAATGTAATAAAAAGTTTTCATACAAAATTTTTCACATGATATTTTTTATAGCCAATAAAAATATTAACTAGAAAGTTGGAAAAATTATTTATAAACTTATAAATTAAAATGTTGACGAAATCGAAACGAATATTTCTACAAATTTCCATTAGACAATATAAGTTAAGACATTTCATAGTGTTAAATTATTTGAAATAAGATTGATTTATTAAGATTTTTAATAATTCTACTATATCAACTATCCTTAGAAATATAAACTGATTCGCCTGACTTCTTTTACATAGAACAGTTTTTTCGAGGGCAATGGTAAATTAATTTTCAATTTAAAAAACCAATACAGCAATACCATTCCCTCCTCCCTGTTCCGCATCCAATCTAAGAGTCTCGCTTTTTTATATATTATGATTTTTGTTTAAAACCGATAACTTTTAGACGTCTTTGAATAATAATGAATCAATAGTGACTAATTTCAATCATTATTCACATGTCTAAAATGAATTTAATGACTTGTAAATAGATTTAATGCAGATTGAATTTATCCGGGCTCATGAACAAAGTTTTTACATTTTTTTTAAAAAATGTAATTTAATATTGACATTTTAGCCTTAAAAAGTCGACGATAAATTTAAAAGCTTTTTCCAGATCACTTTTTTTATGACATTAAACAAAAAGCTTGGTGAAATATTTGCATTGATATCTATAAAAAGGCTATGTTCGAGGTCTCTACTTAAGTGTACAAAATAAATTGTAATTAAATACGCAAACTGACGTACTATACAATTTTTATTTATTTCAATTTCAAAAAACTAAACTTTTACGAACTCGATAAAACAATCAATTAACAAGGTGATATTAATCAATTGATACACTTTATATACCACATTTGTTTTAATCTAATGATAAATTTTGTTGTGTTTGTCAACTTCCCAACTTTTTTCATTTTTCAATATCGTAACCATTCAACTATAGTTTTACAGAAGTTATTTTTCATTTTATTTTAAGCAATCTAGTGTAAGTAGGCCTAGGTAAAATGTAGGACATAATATTTTTTCTTGATAGATAATCTATGCATTAAACAAATGTTCATTACAACGTTTGATAATATCAAAGTGCATCAATAACGGATGATTTGTTATTAGAAAAAATGAAACACATTTAAAAAAAAATTTATTAATTAAAATCCTTCCCTTTAAGATAACATATAATTTATTCATATTTTCGTGTACAGTTAGAAAATAAAAAAAATAAAATATTTTGTTGATTCTATAGTAAACATTAAAAATAAAGGCTCGTAATCAGCAGAGAAATAATACATATTGATTCATTATTTTGTCATGACACTTTAAATGCCCATTTTTAGAAATTGAAGATATTTTCTGAAAGATCACAAATTTTTGAGAATTTTCTATTCCTTTATTTCATATATTTTATCATACAATTCTAAAAGAAATATAGAATCAATAGACTAATTATAAATGTTTCCAAGACATCGACCAAAATATCATATTCGATTTATTTATTACAAAATCCATTTCGTTTACAGAGATTTGTCATTTTCTTACAAGTTAAGTATCAATAACCGAAAAATATTTTCGTCAACGTTAAATCGTTTTATCCTGTTAAAATAGTACAGAAAATTTAGTAGAGTTTAAAACTGATTTTAGAACGTGTGTAGTTTTGTATCGAATATTTAAGTGTTGTGTGAATAATAGATCGTATTAATAAATAAAAGTACTTGTATACTCATATGAAATCTAATAACAAAGATAACATATAAATTGAACAGTTTGACTTTCAAAAATAATATTAACAATTTTCTAAAATTATTTCATCTCAAAAAACTTACAAATTGTATTAAAATAATATATAATACCTAGTAGATATTAATTACAAAAATAAATATCATTGTTTTAATATTGTAAAAAGCCCTTTTAATTGTAATCTATTGTGTTATTATTGTCTGTATGACGAAAGTTACGATTAATTCGACTATGATTGAAATTGACTAATTATTGTTTTTATACGATAACATTTCATTTGAAGTGAAATAATAATATTTTCATTTTAAGTGAAATAATAATATTACATGTGTTTCGAAAATGTGACATTTTCCTTTATTAGTGATTCAATTAAAAAATACGTAGCAACTCATACAACGAAAGCAAATAATGTAACGAAAAAAAAAAACTGATACACAAAAATTGTTCGAAAACATTCAACATCATTCCTTCTTACCATTTAAAATATTAAACCTAACATATCTTAATTTTTGACGAAAGATATAAATTTTCAACTATAATATAAATATAATTGTAACAATGATAATTATAAATTATATTAATCATTATAATATGCAGTAATAAACTTTCGATTCAAATTCTGTGTAAAATCAATAATTTTGTTTACACATATAGAATGTTCAATAATTGTTATTTTTATTCAATGACGAAAATATCTGAAGAATAAAATATAATAATGATTTTCTGATAAATCCATTTATTTGATTGATTATTTTAGTAAAAATTGTGCAAACAATTTAAAATATTTCTATTTTATGTTTAAGAGCTCATAAATGGTACTCAAACAAAATTGAAATTTCTACAACAATACCAATGGATGTGATTTATCTCAAAGTATTTGGATTTGGAATCGAATACTCATAATATCTTTGAATGTCCACGTTTGTAAAGTAATAAAATATTTTTCACTTATTTTACTTATTTTTAAATATTTTTAATTTACACAGCTTCAAAATGAATTATAATTATAGTTACATATATAAATATATATAATTATACATATAATTTATGATCAAAAGTGCTGTTGTAATAAATTAAATAATTCTCTATGAATATAAATTATACTAAATGATAAATATAAATGATTGTGGATTTTAATAAGAAATATTTTAATAATCATTTACTTACCAGCCGAGGAGTGAATATCAAAATAAAAACCACCTGAAACACAATTCAAAATTGTTATATTAATATTGACTAGAAATGTATTGACCAATCTAAGTGCAATATATTTTTTTTTATATCCATTATTTTTTTTTAAATATAATTAACTTTTATAAAAAATAACCTACATGTATTGATAACCATACAAATCATATTATTAGTTTGGTATCTTAAAAAAGTTATAAGTTATAACTTGAGAATATTAAACGCATTAAGTAGTTAAATATTCTAGTGTTATAATATAAATATAATTTTATATTGTAAATTAGCATGTAATTAAGAGTACCAATATGGTGTATGGTTTTCTTCAGTTAGTAAATATATTGAACATTTTAATTTGTATTTTATATCCAATAATTATTGTTCAAATTTGTGCATATTTTATTTTTTAATTTTCATAATAATACTAAAAAAAAATTAGTTGTTTTAAACTTGTTTAAAATGTTTTTTTACATGTAAAATGATTAAAGTGTTTTTATTTTTCATTAACCAATTAAATTTTGTATTTAAAACCCAATTTAGTTATTTAAATGAGTTCATTAAATATTTGTATGCCAACTAATTTGAAATTTGTTGAAAATATTTGATATTATTTGCCTTCCAAATTTTGGCTAAAAACGGTACGAAGTTATTTCATACTATATTGACATGTTTCTAATTCTTGCAATAACAAATATGGTAACTAAAAATGATTATGCCACAGTGGGATTAATAAGTTAAAGCTATCATCACCAATCATTATTAATCGAATTAATATACAACTCAGTGGACTTCGGGGTCTTTGGACGATTTTCACACATACAATCGTTCTCGTTTGACGGCAAAACATTTATCAAATAATGTGACAAAGAATGGGAAAATAATTACCATCAAGTGACTAATTTTTAATAATCCATTCTTCGGCTATCATTGAGTGTCATTAATTTAACTTCGATAATTAAGCTCACAAAATCACGATTAATTAACCGTGCCTAACGTGAGGTAGTTTTTTTTCTGAAGCATTATAATAAAAAAAAGGCTTAAAACCGACTTGTTTAAATCCTTTTCGAGAAAACAAAAGAGTTATCTATAAAATATTAACTCTTTGAGTGCCACTGAATTATGATGGGTACATTAAATAGTTTCCTGCATTCTCACATACAACTATAATGTTTAAAAATCATGAAAAAAAAAACATTAACACAAAAACTACAAACACACGTAACATGATTAAGGTTAGGTTAGAGTTTTAAATATTACCACTAGGTTTTGTAATATACATATATATATATATATATTAATATTTTTTTATCTGAAAGACCCGTTGCGTATCTATTTATTTATTTATATATAATTATATTTTACGTATAGTGTACACTTCTTGTCAGGCACAATGTGCTGCACTAATTTAATTATAATTATAACGATTGTCATTGGCCAAAGTCCAATGATAATCGGATGCAATTATTAAATATTATAAAATTTTCACTCTCCATCCGATGAGCAAGCTGGAACGTCGACTTACGTTTTTTTTTTTTTATTATTATTAATATTATTATATAAAACTCAAGATGAAGTAAGGATGTTTATTCTCTCCCGCGGCGTTAAATGGTCAAGTCATACTCAAAACAATGTATAAAATATATATGTATGTATGTATGTATTATTATTATTATTATAAATATTGGTCGGTATAATTCAACAATAACTGAAAAACGGCATTTCTTATATTTCTGCCATGCCTTTAGTTTTGTCTCAGATATCTTTACATTTGGTTTTTTTTCTTAGATGGAGTTTTACGCCCGTCCAAGTTTTCTCCATAAATAAATTATTTTAATATACTCATAGGATAACAATTATTGTTTTATTTTTATTATTATTTTTATTATATTTACAAAGTTCCTTGCATTTCAAAAAGAAACACAATTATTAATATTAAAAAATCCTATGTACTCCGGTTTTATAATCTAAGTCAAAGGTTGGCGACCGTGAGCAATGTGTTCATCAATACGACAACTCAAAAAAAGTCGAGAAACGTCGCAATATTAAAAATAAAAAAAATAAATCACATTTTTAATTAGTGTATAATGTTCAAAGAAGTAAAGTATATTTTATAGGTATATCACCAAAATAGCAATATTTGATTATAAAAAAATTAATATTGTTAAATAATATAACATTTTCCATAAAAAAGAAACATTGAAAAATAACTATAAATAAAAATATTAAAAACGAATTTAAAAAATTTTCAGTATATGGAATGTTAAATTTGGTATGGATATCAATGATAAAATTTCAAATTTCATGATAAATATAAAATGAAAGAAGCACTTTTTTCCCGCGAAAAAAGAGATGTTTTTGTTTTATTTCATTATGATTATTAATATATTTCTTATACTCTTATATTGTGAGAACCGATTTATTTTTGATCCGGCCCAACTAAATTTAACGTTTGCTTTCATTGCGTATTTATGTAAAACCCATTATTTCTTTATTGTTTTGTATTTTCTTCGTAAGAATATTTGAGAAAATGTCATTTTAAGAACATTTGCCAAGATTTCCTGGGTGCAAAGCAAAAATGTCATACACAAATAAGATACAGCGAGTTAGAAACGAAAAAATAAAAGCCCATTACCTAATCATTTTAACTTGTCGCAAGTACACATAGATTTTGAACAGTTTATTGGTATGCTCATTTAGATAAGATTTTTGATTTTTTTTATAATTTATCGTATTTTTATTATTATCGTATTTTGAAACTAATTTGACCTAAGATTACTTCATGTTTGATTGCCGCTGGTGATCATTTTCTCCGGAACCAATCTCACCAATAAAAAATGTAAAATTATAATAAATTTGTGAGAAAATTGAACTACAATTGTAATGCTCCGTGTGAGTTTATAACTATATGTCTTATACTACTCGTATTATGCTTATAGCAGAAGTGATGAAGGTAAGCCACAAAAACATGATTTAACGAAAGCGATCTCCGTATTAAAAAACTGAAAGTGTAACATTTCTTTATTATAAGCGTTCGTTTAGATTTGTATATTTTTACACTATACTTGTTATATCACGAAATACAAATAAATACCGTTAAAGGTTTCGTAGGCGAACATCGGAGAAAACATTTTTCCTTGTAACGATTCTATAAACTTGAACGTAAAAAGCGGATTTTATGCGTATCTTTAGTTAACATTACAATTGGTTTTCGTTTTATTTCCACACACATTCTCTCTGTGGCCGCGTATGTTATGTACGTGATGGCTGCGGCAAGATCGCATTAGGATAAATTCGATTTCGAATCGATCGCCATAAATACGTAGATGTGTATGTGTGTATGTGTGTGTGTGTTAGGTAACGTTTTCGACTAGAAATAGTTGGCCTCGTTGTCACCGCCCCGTGACTTTATTTCATTTCATCCTCGGACCGTTTCTCGAGTAATGGGAAAAAACCCTGGCCAGCGGGGAGCGGTTCGGAGAGAGAGTGCTGGGATAATGGCCAGGAATAGGGGTGACAGAGAAAAAGTTTCGCCGTTATACTGCGACCCCGGTGGTGACTCGGTAATATAGGAGGCAAACCGATATTAATTTTTATTTACCGATCGTGCTAGAAAATACTGATAACCATCCACCGGAAAGACAATAGAAACGGTCACGGCGAAGAATTCGATGATTTGTACGTTCGGTACGAGATCGAATACGTATATATACATATACATGGGTTGTCTATATAACGCGCAGACGCGATAATAGCGGTGAGCTAGAGTGGACGCAAACGTCGTATTGTCTGAAAACTATTGAAACAATATTATACCATTACAACGGTGGTGGTACGGCACCACGCTGTGGTCGTTCTCATTCGATACTACAGAACGGTCATAGAATAACCCGTCACCATTGTGAAAAACTTTCGCAACGGTGTTATTGCTTAGAAATTATAATTATTCATGATACGTTATAATTGCGTGTGATACAACGGTATTTATAATGAACTGTCGAAACGCGGTAATGTTTTCTGCGGTTGGTTTTTATAATATTTCTTGGCATCCACACTTCGTTTTTTGAGCACGAAGGAAGAATTAGGTTATTTAAATAGGGTTAGAGGTAGTAAATGACTCAATAGTTATGAACCCAGACCTCCAGGTATATGTACACGCGTTTGAATCGAACATTTTTCACCGTCTGTGTGACCTCAGATACGCATGCATAGTCAAAGCGTAGGGGACTGTCCGGGTTCAAAATACCATCGAGTGTACTTCAAGTTCTGGGAATACAAAAGCATTCGAAAAAAGCAATCCGATTTCTGTTTATGAACTAGAAGGGAATTCATAAACAAATTATTATTTATGCAATAAAAATATTTTACTACTGCGTAATGTATGTCAACTCCCACTGTCCCGTAACAAGCATACTCAAACTTATCTTTTAAGTTTTTATAGAACACAGTCTATTTTATTATTAATAGTTGATAGTTATATGACGATAGTTGATGTTGTTAATGCACGAAAAAAAATAATAACGCGATTCATACCGATGGATTACATCAAATGATATAACTCATAAGACTACGCGAAATTTGAAATTCATAATAAATAAATTTGTTCGTAATTTATAGACAATCGTTTGTTTCACTCGCGTATTGGTTTCGAAAATGATACAATTGCTTTACTTAAATATTTATTCGTTGAACCTAACTATTTTATTTCATTATTATTACTGATGAAATCTTATAGTGAATTAAAACTTTTTATCATTAATAATTATTTAAATACTTATTTGTGTGATTCTATAAAAAATCTGGAACTCTAATTATAATAGAAAATGTAAGGCATAAGTTTAGATCAAATTATACAATTATTTTAATTTTAAATTAATAAATTAGTCTACAGCAGTGAATTATGTTTATACAAAATATAAATATATATTATTTATATAATTATTTTGTTATTTTTCATAACTTATTATTGTTTTATTATTTTAAATTTTCAAAAAAAAAAAAAATATTATACTTTTTTTTAATAATATGAATATTAATTTAATCATATTTAATAGAATAAAATTCTTAAAATTATACATTGATTACTAATTATGTTAAAATAATTTACAATTATATTTTAAACAAATAGCATCTCATTCTGTATTTCTATACTACTCCTATATCTATTAAAATATAAAGTTTTTACACTCGGGTATAACATTTCTGTTTATTGAAATTTAAATAACATCTAATCTTCATTCCAATGTTCAACGAGAATGAAACAACGATTTAATCATTATTACACACAAAACTGTATATGTAAATGTGTTATAGCTAAGCTGACTTATGTTCCTAAGATTTTGAGTAATATTAAATGATGATTGAATTAAGATTTCCCAGCTGTCTAAAATTGTAGATTTAATTTGCTAAGTAATGAAATTAAGTATATGAGAATAATACTGAGTTTAACATTAGTAAATCTACGTATACGAATCTTTACAACGATACAATATCATTATAATTTATTTAGCACGATATTCAAGTTCCAATAGATATATTAATAATTAGTATTCAGCAAATTTACTGAAACATAACAGACAAATTAAAGTGCCTATTTATTTAAACATTGCAACACTATTATAGCTTTAATAAAAATAAAAATAGTAAAAATATAACATCAATCTTATTATTTTACAATCGTATAATTTTGATGTTTAAGAATAAGGAGAAATGTCTAAAATATATTTTTGAAATAAATAACATTATTTAAATTTTGCGATATCTAAATACCAAAAAAACCAAAATAATATAATGTAAATTTAAAATAAATTTTCCTAAACTGAATTATAATAATACAAGGATTGGTCAATGATCAAAATTAGAGAGTACATTTTACATTTTATTATAAAGCTTGATTTATTATTATTTTTTTTTTTTTTTTGTATTACGTATCAAACGATCGTTTTTTCTATTATAATGTTTACTATTTATATCAAATATTATGTTATTCATTTCATTTATTTCCATTAATGTATTATATTTGTGATACGGAACGTGAAAATAAAAATATGTTAAACCAGAATATTATTCAAACCCTTTATGAAACGTCTTTCTTTCAAAAAAATTTTTTTTTTTTTTATATAGCTAAATTTGGACTACAATAAACGAAATTCTAATTACGGGTCATGTTCATATTATGTACTAAACTAGTACACTTTTGTTTGGTGTTTAAATATTTTAAAACTTAAACACCAAACAAAAGTGTACTAGTTTAGTACATAATATGAACATGACCCGTAATTAGAATTTCGTTTATTGTAGTCCAAATTTAGCTATATAAAAAAAAAAAAAATTTTTTTGAAAGAAAGACATAAGCTTGTAATATTAACAAAATATTTTAAAACTTTGTTAATATTACAAGCTTATGTGTTTACCATCGAAAAATATTTCGTTGGTAAACACATAAGCTTATACCGTGATTACTGCTATATTTTTGTTGATTATCGCGAACGTTGTGGCGACTCTCTAATACTATAATTTTACTCGTTATATAATCACTATAGTTTCTACACCGCATTATGTCACGGTTATGCTAAAGAAGCTGCCCGCCGTTAATTCATTATTATAATTAATTACATTTAATAAATATTGTTAAAGCGATTTTATAATGCTGGATATCCATTTTTAAATTTGGTGGTGGAGGTAAGAGGTTATAGGTGAATTATCAAAGCTCTTCTTATCTAACCAGCCCAGTAAAGTTTTCAGCACATCCCGCTCGAAAGTCCCGGCTACGTCAATGCAATAAAGTACCGTACGGTGTTTACCGGTATTCAGCAAACACGGTTACCGCGAGCCCATTGTTCATCGTATGGAAAACATCATTACAGGACCTTAGAACTTCCCGTGCGACACGTCCTTCTCGCATTTTACCCGCAAGAGAACGAGCGCTTGTTCGTTTTCCGTCCGTCTTCGTACCTCAGGAACGATAAAGGAACCGTTAAATCGTGAATCTTGCGCGCACTGAGCGACGATGGTGTTTACACGGGCATCGATTCGTTACAATAGAGTTGCGCGCAACTGCATTCGACAATGAAAACGCACAACGTTTATTGTATACAGTATTTCAACCGAACACGTAACCACAAGTCATGATTTGATAACTATCTTGAACACTGTTCGGGTGAAAATGAAAATAAAAACACAACGTAACGCGCTGCGGTAAAACGTGTGTAACGCTTAACAAACGGTTAATACAGGCACCCACTTCATCTTTTCCCATCGAAACATATTCGAAATGAACGCGCACACGTCGTTATGAGTACAACTCAAATAAATATCCATATATTTCTTCGTCGACATGTGTTCAATGCCCCTAAGTATTAATAACTATTAGTACGCAAAATTTGCTAACTTGTAAAACGTTCAGTATTCGTATACAATACACACAGTGCAGTGTCTTGTTCGCCGATCAAAACGTACGCACAGACAACAATACATAATTTGCATTAAGGTAACACTTGAAATAACGCATGCGTTTCACGTAGTGGTCAAGATCACCGCGGAAGGTCCTTTATTCACGCGTCTTCTGTCTTTTATACATTTTCTCAACGTCATCGAACGTATTTATTGCTTATATAATGATTATTAATACTGATAATATGATTATTGTACAATTATATTCATACATTATATATTACAATTCTAATATATTTCCTATTGCGACATAAATGTACAGTGTTTTTTTTACTATATGTCTTATGATTGATGTGACCTCAACTTATCGTTATTGGCTTGGCTTTATACTACAACATATAACTAAAACCGATAGTTTGACTCCAAGCGAATACGAGTTTTCGACCATTTTACGATTGTTGTTACATCACATAGAGTTAATAAATACACTCGATGCAAGGTTCCCGGCTTAACCGGACGATGGGTTTCGTATATCATGGCGAGACGAGAAGTGACTCAATTACGTAAAAACAGCGAATCCTCTTGGGACGCCTGCAGTATGCTTATCGTTCAGTTTTTAGAAACTAATTTTTGTACATAACTAGATTTACACCAAACTGTTCACTACGCATCACATTATAACGACTATGTGTTGTTATTCATTCGCCAGAATACTGCAGTAGATTGGGAGTCGTCCATGCTGGTAATACGATTATTCCGCAGAAAGCAAAATTCACCAGAACTTTTGGTGTTTGAATTACATCCAATTAATATCGAGATGCAAAAGACTAACGTATTCTGCTCAAACTATATAATTTAGTGGTGAGAACGAATGAACCCATCATCTGCATATAAATTACGTAAAAATAGTTCATTGCATTTCCTAGAATGTGTCAGTTGTTTCCAGTACAATTTTAAAACATGTCTGCTTTACGAAAAATAACACTCTATAAATTTTAATATTTTTTTTTAGCGTGTGAAAAAGCAGCAGAATATTGTGACGCGATGAAACAAAAAATGAGTCGACTTTAATAATTTAAGTCATCAATTATTGGTACATTATATACATTATTAATATATTCATAAATTATTTATGTTATGCTCTGATCATCTTATTACTCGGATAAATCAATTATTGCATAAAGGCAAATATTGAGAAAATGTTAAGTTCGTTTATTTATTAAAACGGGTTTTATTCGATTATTAGCTTAAAGTTTGAATGGAACTAAGTGTACGCTTTATTAAACATATAAGATACATTTCAAAATTTTGGAAAAGAAATGATCAAATTTAACTTTTGACATTTGACAATAATTTTAGTATTTACTGTTGATTAGAGTTTTTAATTTTTGCGTGCATTTAATGAAATCGTTTCTCCTTATTTTTTTCTCCTTGTTATTTTTTAATGTAATACATTAAAATTAACTATAAATTATCATGTATAATTTTAAGGTATTTTAATATAAACCTATTAGATTTAGTAAGATTAATAATATAATATATTAATCTTACTATTTATTTTTTAATATAATAAATTGTTAAAAATATATAACTATAATATTGTATTTTTCGAACTGTTACTGAATGATTTATATTAAAATAACTTTTGTTGGTTACCTTCTTACAGTAAAAAAGTAACTAGAAACTGTTTTAATTATTTTATATAACATTCATATTTAAATACTATGACTCTACTTTTATTGATCAATTCGATTGTAAAACAAATATTTTATAATTATTAATATTTTTATATTTTAGATAAACACGTTTAGATGCATGTAAACCGACAAATATAACATAACGTGACTTCACTAATATATTATTCACTTGATTTTATTATTATTATTGTATTATTTATTGTTGTTAACTATTTATTATAATTTAGTTATTCAACGGTCTACTTGGATTTTAAAGAGCTTATATTTTTAGTGGATATTTATCAGATAAATACAATCAGACAATACCTGATGATAGCCAATAACGTAATGAATATTATTATATAATAAGTAATATTTTATGAAAAAAATATAATTAGTTCATTTTTATCACACAAGAGTATATATTACTTGGTGTATAATAACAATGAGTGTTATGTATTAATCATTGTGGTACATGATTTAATCCTCATTTTTATATTTTACGCTTTATTGTAACATATTTATTTATGCACCTATTTTTTTCTAATAAGATTTTTATTTTTATTTATTTCTGCCTACTATTAATTATAATTATAAGACACATCAACAAATGATATTACCAAGCAAACAGTGATACAAAATTATCATTTTAACTATAAAAAATAAATAAGGATAGCAATCATATACAGTAATCAAATAAAAAAAATTATAATATACGAGTATATAAATATGAAGAAAATAATAATATATATATAATAATGGTTAAAATTATGCATTGAAATTCTTGTAATTTTCCCATCGTGAATTAGGTTATGATGTATAAATTTTCGTTGAAAACTATTTTTAAGATATCGAATAAATTTATCAGAAATTTCATATATTTATGTACATAAGATTTTATACATTAATATAATATATACTTATATAGTAGAATAAGGAAACTAAATTTCATATGCGTGTACTTTAGAATTTCAAATTCTGATGTAGTCGTACATTATTGTTTACTTCATTCAATAGATATATGTGCAACGAGCCGTTAGGCTTATATTGGAATTTATACTCGGGTTTTTTCATTTGTAAAGAATAAAAACTACATTTCTGAACAAACAAACAAAAATAAATCGGTGTAAAAAAAAATAAAAAAATGTTAAACCTTTCCCAATGATCTTTTTTTCTCCTTACACAATACATATTAGTTTAAAGAAAATAGATGTCTATGGCGGAAGGGGAAGGGGAAGGGGAATTGGCACGTGAAGACATACTCCTGTCTGAAAAATACTTTATCGATAATTCAACCACACGGTGTATTTTTTAACAACTATTAGTTTATGTTTTTCTTCTCTTATCAAATAACACAAAATCATTCAGAAACTGTTTATAACACAAAAAAACATTTTACACAATTTCTATAATTTAATGAAGTTATTACAAATTATTACAACACCAAGGACTAAAATTTTTTGGTAAAATGTTACTCAAATAATGAACATTTTTATTTTAAATCAGAATACTGAATAAAATAATTCCAACATAAATTAACGACAAAACATTTTCTTGAAATGTTTAAGGTCTTTTATGACACCATAAGATTGCAAGATCCTTAATCTATGGACTAAAATATCGAACATTATATTTCATGAAGCATATTCCTATATCTATACGAAATGTAATTGTTTTATTTTACAATAGCAGAAATAGAAATCCACACAATTCGAATGGAAATTTAAACGTAAATTTAAAATAATAATATAAAACCAACATTACGTAAAAAATAAAACTATTTTTTGATTATTAATTTTGAATAAAACACAAGTATTAAGTATACACATTTTTTATTAAAAAATATTAGATATTTCTAATTATAACAATACAATATAAAGCATATAAATGCGTTTCTTGTACTTGGTAATGATATTTTTTTAATCGAAGAAACCGGTAGTAAATATATGCATACATTAAATGTAAATACACGATTATACTAAAATAATAATTTGTTTGTATATTTGATAGTAAAAACTTTCATTTTTTTTTTTTTTTTATTTTTTTATCCACGGAATACTAGCAGTTTAAAATCAATAATTTTTGTACAATAGGTAGGTATCAATAGGGTTTTGTTCATTTTGTATACGCGTCGGGCGAGTGGATGAACGGTAGTGGTTTTCTTGTGCCGGGTCAGTTGTTCCGTCCAGGAAACGAAAACTTCGGTGACCGGATTTGAACCAATGACCGTGTTTTCAAACACGGTCATCATATCTCATCCGGCCTATATAACGTCCATTTACAATAATACTTTCTTGTAGAAAATATAAATATATGTACTCGTATATAGACTTTGAATTTTAATTTTAATTATTTCATACAAAATTTATAAATGAACGAACATGCATGATATATAATCGCTAAATAATAGTTCGGTTCGACCGTGTGCAAGAACAATGAAAATATAAAGAGCTGTGACCTATTCCGTGCGTTATTCTCTGTCAATCATATGGGAAACATGTCGACTGAACACAACTGTCAAAATTCAGCATGTGGTGATTTGTATTTCTAACACAGGGTGCACTAGTTCCAACCCGTTGGGGATGTTATAGCAAAAAAACTGATAGTGTCTGTCTTCTCATTACAATTGCGTCCGTAAATAAAAAAAGAAATCGGTAAATAAGTAGACAAATTGCGTCTCGAATTTTCTAGACGATTACACGAACTGCTTCCGGCTTAAACTAAACGAGTACACGAAAAATATGAAAAGAGCCGATTAACTCGTTTCGATTCTGTTGAAAAGATATCATTCAAGTTTTCACAAGTCTAATAATTTTTTAAATCTATATTTAGTTTTTAAATTGTTGTGATATAATTAAAATAATAAATTAATATTATTAATTGACATAATTATAATTACAAACAATGATACTAAAATAAATATTTTTAACCTAACGTTAGTAATAATTTTCTATTGACAGTCCTGGGTCTTTATAAAATGGAGAGAAAAAAAAATGTTTTTACATTGTGACGCAATTCGTGTATTCGTTTAGAAAACTCGGGATGTAATTCATTTGGAAAAGGGATTTCAGGACGCGATTCATGTGCACCGTTCTCGTCATTGCGATTCGCGTGTGTAGTAGTGATTATCAGTGGTGAACGCATAAGACCACTGGTTCCCAAACTGGGGGGCGTGTACACATTGCTGGGGAGGCGCAAGCAGTTTTTACGAAAGACAATTTTTATTGATTACATTTTTTTTATTTTAAAACGTAGAGAAATAAAATTAGTAGACTGGTTCTCTTTATCCGTTCTCGGGTATCAATAATGGATAACCGATAATGACTATAAATAGTTTTATGCTACGTTATCTGTAAATTAATCGGAACGATAAAAGGATGTTAGGGAAAATGCTATTAGATTAGTTTAAACTCGATTTAGTTTCGTTTTGCAGTCGCATACTGCACGTAGTGTCGTAGTACGTAGTCGTCGCGAGTGTACATACGTAAAAATAATGGCTCCACAGAAAATAAGATTGTATAACGACGATTATATAAAGTTTGGTTTCACGTTCATTCAAAAGGATGGTATCCAAATGCCACAGTGTGTTATTTGTCACGTTGTGTTAAGTAACGATGCTCTCCGACCAAGTCGACTAGAACGACATTTAACCACAGCTCATCCGATGCTAAAAGAAAAACCTAAAGAGTTTTTTGTTGCTATAAAAAATTCTTTAAATAAAATGAAACTTGACAGAACCGGAGAATTTCAACAGAATAATGAAAAAATTATTGAAGCTTCATATCACATCGCCTTTATGGTGGCTCAGCAAAAGAAACCACATACATTGGGTGAAACATTAATTAAGCCTAGCATACTTAAAGCCGTTGAAATAGTACTTGGTGAAGAAAGTAAAAGGAAAGTTTCTCAAATATCTCTTTCAGACAATACAATCAAACGACGCATTGATGAATTAGCTTTGGACATACAAAATCAGTTGATTCATAAATTAAAAAATTCCGTATTCTTTGCAATTCAGTGTGATGAATCAACTGATGTGGCCAATTGTTGTCAGCTATTAGTTTACTGCCGTTTTATAAATGAAAAGACTATTGCAGAAGAGCTTATGTTTTCCCAGGCCTTAAGTTCCACCTCAAAAGGCAGTGACGTTTTGTCTGCCATCGATATATTTTTTGATCAGAATGGCCTCTCTTGGAAAAATGTTGTAGGTGTATGTACAGACGGTGCCCCTGCTATGCTAGGATCACGATCGGGTTTTGTGAAGCTTGCAAAAGATAAAAATCCATCAATAATTGGTTCTCATTGTGTAATACACCGCCAAGCCTTAGCTGCAAAAACGCTGCCATTTGAAATTAAAAATGTACTAGAAGTATGTATAAAAATTGTTAATACCATCAAAAGTAGTGCTCTTAATTCACGTCTTTTTAAGATTCTTTGTTCTGAGCTATCAGCCCAACATTCTGTTTTATTATTCCATACCGAGGTTCGTTGGTTATCCAAAGGAAATATGCTTGAGCGTTTGTACGAATTAAAGTCTGAAGTCGAAATAATGCTTTTACAATTAGGAAAAGACGATCTTCGGGAAAATTTTACTGATGAAAATTTCACATTCTACTTCGCATATCTAGCAGATTTTTTTGAGACTATTAATAACCTAAATCTCAAATTACAAGGGAGGAATATAAACGTAATAATCGCGAACGATTCTATCAACTCATTTCTAGAAAAGATACAACTGTGGAAACGCCGAGTAAACAAAGAGACTCCTAATTTTTCGTCTTTCCGTCGACTGAACGAACTTCTCTCTGATGAAGAAGAACCATTTTGTCCTACTGGATTGAAAGATATAGTGATTAAACATCTCGACAGTTTGACTGATGAATTCACTCGATATTTTCCAAATTTTTCGAACAAAAGTTGGCAATATATGTTAACAAGTTCTCCATTCAGTACTAACGTAGACACATTGCCAGATATAATTCAAGAACAGGCAATCGAGCTGAAGAACGATTCACGGGCGAAAATTGATTTTAACAGTGGTAGCTCTTTGGAAGAATTTTGGGTAAAATACTAACCTATTTATCCTGAAATTTCAAATGAAGCTTTAAAAGTCCTTGTACAATTTTCATCTACATATTTGTGCGAATCTGGGTTCTCCAGCATGACAGTTATAAAAAACAAACATAGAAATCGTTTAGATGTCGCATCTGACTTAAGGTGTTCATTATCAAATATTGAGCCGAACATAAAAAAACTGTCCAAGGAAAAGTGTTGTCAGCATTAACATTATTTATTAATTTCATTATGTATTTTTTTATTTACCATTATTATTATTATTATTATTATTATTAACATCTAATTTCATTATGTATTTTTTTATTTACCATTATTATTATTATTATTAACATCAATAAAAAAGTAGTCATTCCGAATAATTTAAAGTTTATTTTTAAAGAACACAAAAAAATATGATCAATTTTTTTTCAATTTAAAAAAGGGGGGGGCGCGAGATTTTTGAAAATATATAAAGGGGGCGTAGAATAGAATAGCTTGGGAACCACTGCATAAGACGAACCGTCAACAATCCTGCCCCATCAGAGCGCGGTACACGGGTGAGCCTGGTGAATCCGTCGTCAAAGCCGCTAACAAATGACTCAAAACTCTTTTAAAATCATCGGGCGAGACGGATAACACGTGCCAATGAATTTTTATTGCTAAATATGCCATTCTCGCGTAACTCGACCGACTACCGTTAATAAAACATTTATGAAATAACGCGGAACTAATTTCTATGTACACGTTACGGAGTGAAAAAAAATTAAATGTAAACACTTGCCGGACACTTCGATGGCCAAGTTCATTGAGTTGTGGAGATAATAATCATACACACAGACCAATCACATTGTGTATAGTGACCAATACTGATAGGATCATGAAAAAAAAACATATGAATCTCTTTACTTAATAACGATAAAAATATTAGTTTCATGTTTGAATACTTATTTTTATTTTTTTCATCGTTATTACAGATTTTTTGATCATTAAATCGAACTAAACATTGATTTTTGTGATATAAGCAATCTTCATGCTATACAATCGCGCGGTGTAAACATATTATTCCTAAACGATTCGCGAATAATGGCACATGGATAGAACATATGTTCTAACTATAATCTCGTAGAAACGTTCAACGAAATGCATGAAAACGGAGATTTTTACGCCTAAATGAAACAAACATTTACCAATTTATTTCAATGTGGATTTAGAATTTAAATATTTTAAACGCTGTGATAAAATATTGTATTTAAATAACACACAGATCTAATTTATTTTTATTTTTCTCATAACTTAGTCAATTTGAACACTGATAGCACTCTATAAGCTTATTAAGTGTTTTGATGTATGAAATTTCGTAGGAAATAAATATGAACAAAATTACATAAAAATATATTTTACCCTTAACTATATCATATTTCAAAATATTTTACAGCAGAACTACAAAACAAACAAATATAACCGTGTATTTCAATCAATATTTTCGACAGAACAAATTCCGAAGAATTTCATACAAGGAACTAAATCATCTATCATCCTTAGTTGTTTATTGCTTATTTATAAAATACCGCAAAGTGGCCCAAATTAAAAACAATTCATAGTATTTTGCTATAGAAACTGTCATGTTTTTAATTTACCTAAATATCATATCTGTTACATAAAATACCTGTTTACAAAAATAATGTAGTCAAATTAACAACAATTCAACATAATTTAAATTTGACACCAATTCTATTTAGTTTCCATGGATCTACTAAAATAATTATGGAATCTACATTATTACGCTGAAATAAATATATATATATATATATATATATTAATTGAATCTTTCTCTAAACCAACAAGCCATAAAATTATATTTATAATTTTAAAATAAATTTATAACAAAAAATACTGAATATTGTTGTACATAGCGAGAAGTATAATATATATAGTAAATATATATCATATTAAAGTTTTTTAAAATTTAAAAATAACAAACGTAATTAAATGTATATGAAAACATAAATATGTTTCAAAACACATTTTAAAAAAAAAAAAAAAACTGCCTTAAAAAACTTTATATTCAACTCATTGTTGTGATTCACCCTTTTCTGCAAAAAAAGGTTCATTAATATTTTTAATTACCATGGAAATGGTAATCTATTGGCTGCAATAATATTATAAATATTTATGAAACAGGTTTGATTAATCTGATTTTTACGTATTTCCAGTACACAAGGATAGAATATTAAATTTAAAAATATTCAGTAAAATAATATATGAAAGTGGTTAATGGTTTAGCTTTTATTTGGTTCAATACTATATATCGGATTATTGGTTTTCATCGATTATATCTACAAAAACACTTTTAATGGTGTTAAAATAACTTGAAATATTTATTTTTATCTTACACTTTATAAATTGATACATTTTCAAATTTTCATATGAACATCATTACAAATTTCTACCCAAAATAATTTTTATTTATACCATATCTTGACCATTGATTGAACTAAATTTTAATATTTTTAAAAAAATGTAAAATGATCACTGCTTTAAAACTATAATTAATATAATGACAAGTTACAAATAATCATTAATACTCTAGTACTCATGCATTTTTTTAAAGGCCACACTTTGCAAAAGAAAGACATAATATTTTTTATTTCAATATATCTTACTTAAATTGTCTGGAAAATAATACATTTTTTATTCTGCATAATTGAATTAACTTTAGCAATTTCTCTCGATCATTAAATATTTTACGTTTCCTTCTTTTTGAGTATTACTAATTAATTTATTTGTGTGTGACGTGAATAAGAAAACAGTTCCAAATTATTTTCTTTCTCTTGAATACTACCTATCAAGTATTTTAGTTTCAGTATAACTGAAGATATAATCTAAAACAAACGTAGTTCCTACAAGTTTAATAATGATATTTAATAATACCATATTAAAATAAATGCAGGGTAATATTGATGTTTATATTTATTTTAACATGTTATCAGTGTCAAATATTTTATTTCACTATAATTTATAAAAATATATAGTGATTATTATAAAAATAAATAAATAAAATTAAAAATTAATATCACAAATTAACTGTTATTTCTGTTAGTGTAAAACGAGTATTATGAAAAGAAATTACTTAGTAAATATTCTTTATTATAATAATTAACTCTTTTGTAAATCCATTAAGATGTTGAAAATGCTGTCAAAAACGAAATCACTAATTCAACAAAATCTAAAATTTTAATTTAAGACAATTTTTATATTTCTCTTAAATAGAACAGAAAATGAAATTCTGCATTGTAATTAAAACAAAAACAATATAATTAAATAAAGTGTACGTAGTAATAAAAGTACTAATATAAATTGAATACTCTGGAATCGTATGGAATTTATTATTAATTTTAAATGTTTATTATTCATTTATATTTATAATATATTTATATCAATATATACTAATCATGGTTATTAAATAAACTGACTTCTAGAGATAATTATTTAATATTTCATGAGCGATTACAACTATTCCAATTGTTTAATATATACAGCTTAAAATTCATTAAATTGTTTACATGTACTATTGTTTGTATTTAAAAAATAATTAAAATTATTAGTCTAAATTTAATAAATCAAGTTACTATTATAAATTCCAGTTATAAATTATAATTTAACGTAGTAAAGTGCAGTTATTAATCTAAATTGCAAAAATAGTCAATATTACTTATGATAGAATTACTTAGATAAATGTAACACAATATCAAATGCTAACAGAGATTATATTTTCTAAGAACAAAGCCATCAAAGAATTAAATTAGACTACTGTCAGTGTTGGGAATAGATAACTAATAATTTATCTAGATAAAGATAAAGATGACTATACTAATTCTTATCTAGATACAGATAAAGATAGTTATACTAAATTTCATCTAGATAAAGATAAAAATAAGTTCATTTTTATCTAGATAAATATGAGATAATTTCATGTTTGATTTTGAAAATATTCAGAATACTACAGCCTACAGATATTAGGTAAAAAATTCATAATTAAAAACATTTTAAAATAAATATCATTTTTTAAACTCATTTCAAACATTAATAAACATAAAATATAAAATAATTTTTTTTGAAATAAACTTCATAAGAAGATTGTCATCTTTTCAGTTATTATCTGTGTAATAGGTATATGATGTACAGAAAAATGTAAAAATAAAAATATAAAAACATTTTAAATTTTAAAATTTTTATTTTATTCTATTTAAATAAATTATCTAGATTAGTACTCATAGATAACAAGATTTTTATCTAGATGAAGATAAAGATAACTGAGTATAAATTTATCTAGATAAGATAAAATATAAATAATTTTTATCTAGATAACTTATCTAGATACATTTATCTAGATATTTCCCAACACTGACTACTGTACATCTAAAATTGGTTCGATATCTCGAAGTTATTGTCGACTAAGTTAAAGACTTATGGTTTTGTAACAATTTAAAAACACCAATAAATAATTATTGATCTTACGCTTCATTGTCCGTAAGGCAGTTATGTACCTAAATTGCCTATGCACAACGCCGTTTTATTTCTTCATCTTTTTTCAAATACAATCGATTTATCAATAATTAAATATTGTATAGTGTTACCTACAGTTTTATAAAAATTAATCAAGAAAAAAACTGATCATTTAACTTAAAAAGCTAAACATGTAAATTATTATAAAATCGATTTATTTCTACTAACAACAATATTTTTTCTTAATTCGATATTTGCATACGATACTTCAAATTAACATAATCATATATTATTTAGAATTTAGAATTTTTTTAAAATCATTTAAAAATTTAAACATGCAAAACTATCTTCGACTATAATCTATATCTTCTATAAATACAGTTTAATATATATATTATATATACTATATACTATATACTATAAATATAGTTTAATATATATATATATATACAGCAAAATACCCATACATATTTCTGGTTTACATATTTTTCCTTTCATACAGATAGTAAATGTAAAGTCTTTAGTAAAATTAAATCTTTCTCTTGATTTAAATAATACATTTATTTATTCCGATAATTTATTCAGCTTCCTTTCAATACAACTGAAAAGAACAATGTTATCTGGATAATAAAGTTTAATTATTAATTCCAATGATATATATATATATACATTTTCATGAATACAATTTTAAAATAATTATAAAAATTAATCATAAATACCACTATTTTTCACAAGAAAAACAAGGTTTAATACACACGCAATAAAATGATTAATATGATTTTCAGCAAACTCTACTATAAGAATGTAACGGCAATACGAAGACTGACGTCTATAAACGGTAGAGCATTATCATCGGCCTATCTTCAAAACTGTAAAGTGATTTGCGTGTAACCAAAGTCGGTCCCACGGACAAAAATATAGATTAATTGTGTACATTAACTAACATTTTAATGATATAAGCAATCAGTAGCAAGAGATAAGTCACAAATATATATTCGAAAAATATAATACCAAAAGCAATACATATCAATACAAATTATACAGTAGACAATTTCAAACATTACTTCCATTATTCTTTGTGACATTTTTTATGCATTTATATTTAATGAACTTTAATTCGAAATTGTTTCTTGTTTATATCGTCCTGAATTTTCTTTCATAGAGCACATTTATTACACAAATGAACGGAAACAACCCAAAAAGAAAAAAAAACTGTACCTCTACAAAATGTCTATAGACAATAAATATTTTATAACCATTTTTTATCGGCAGCTTTCAAGCAGAACCACTCGAAACGACCGAATACCCTCATTTATATCTTCCTAAATGGTGGAACGACGTCGAAAAAATAAGAGAAATCCAAAGAATAGTTTTGTGGGCGAATGGCCGGGTAAAGAAATCGCAGCCCCTGCAGTATTGTTTATCCTGGACCATTGGCGTGCGACCGTTCTCCCCCGTCAATGGCGAGCGCATGTAAA